>PVIJ01001401.1:0-193601 GCA_004024925.1 Scalopus aquaticus
AAATCTAATTATCAAATAAACACAGGAACCTAAATCTGCCTGTATTTTGACAATTTTGAGCTAGATGCCCACCGTGGAATAATCCTAAGTCAAAGGTTAAGAACATTTTAAAGGCTCTACATGGGCGTTGCCAAATTGCTTTGCAAAAAAGATTGAACCAATTTACACTCCCACCAGCCGTGTATGAAAATATATTTAAATGCAAATTCCAACTGCAGTCTTTCTTAGGTATGTCACTTAAAAAATTGTTTTCAATGCTAAGTAAAAGCTGACCCAGGATGTTAAAAAAAGGTCTGATATAAAAATGGAGCAGAGTTGAAACAGCTCTTTCGGCAGAAATAAGCTTTAGAAAGGCCCAAGCAGGACAAAAAATTTAAGGAAAGGAGCACATCATAGCATGAAGCACAGTCCTGAAAGGACCATTAACAATTTGGCTTAGATTGGTAGAACAACCGCCAAGAATATCGGGTGTGGTCAATGTATCAAAGTCTAGTTTAGAAGAAGCGTATTCTATTTATTTATACATTGTTCTAAAGGCGGTTTAAGGGCCCTAACAGGAGGTCCTGGAGAAGCAGCATTGTGCCTGAATTCTGTGAAAATGAAACCAACCCTCGCCCCAGAACTAAGGACAGCGTTTATCTCTCAATGCAAGTGCTGCCTGGCCTCTGTAATCTGAGTTCAGCTGCAACCACGACAACTGCTTCTACGCCTAATAATGGGGCACAGTGATTTTAAGGAGCATGGGGGTGAGTCAGGCAAAGGGAAGCCCAGATTTGGGGTGTTATCCACTTAATTTTACATAAATCCAAAAGGCGCTGGGACTTCAACATTCCGTCAGGACCCTCCACCCCCCGCCAGTTATTTGGGAACCCGCCCCGAGCCGGCCTGCAAGTCTTCCATGACTACTCTGAACCCACTCTTACCCGCTAGGAGCAGCCAGAAACTCAATTTTGCCCCTTTCCACTTCTCCTGTCTCACTTTTGTTCCTCTTTTCTTGCGCTCTCTCCCTTTTTCCCTCTCTCTCCCCCTCTCCCTTCTCCTCGCCTCTTTTCCCTGCCCCTTCTCACCGACTATCCCTGCCTCGCCTCCGCGGCTCCAGCTCGGAGCGCCCCTCCTCTTCGGCCCCTGCACCCCACCCCCGCGCGCGGCCCCTCCCGCAGCCAATCAGAGCGCGGCCTGGCACGGCCCCGCCTACCCCGGCGGTTCCGGGCGGGCCCGGCGGAGCCCAGGCCGCGGGTGCGGAGGGCGGCGCCGTGGGGCGGGTGCCGATGGGGCCTGGCGGACAGGTGGCGCCGGCGCGGGGCTCTCCTGGACGCGGGTGTGCGGGGAGGTGAGGGGCGAGGCGGGCGCTGCGGCCCACCCGGGATGGGCCAGCCCGGGCCTGGCGGGGCCGAGCCTGAGGCGAGGGCGGCGCGCGGGCCCGGCCTGCTGGGCGGGCGGCCCGGGGGCTGAGGTAGAAGTGGGCGCGGAGGAAGGGGCCGAGCCAAGGCGGTGGGTGGAGCGGCGAGGGGGGCGGAGGCTGGGCCGCGGCGGGCGAGCGGAGCGGCGCGCTGGTCCGGAGCTCGGCGGCGGCGGCGGCGGCGCCGAAGGAGTCTGAGGCGGCGGCGGCGGGCCCGGACGCGAGCGCCCGGAGGTGGCGGACGAGGCGCCGGGGGCCCCCATGGGCGGGTGTGTAGGCGCCCAGCACGACTCCTCGGGCAGCCTCAACGAGAACTCGGAGGGCACCGGAGGTAGGTGAGCGCCAGGGGGCAGCCTCGGCCCCCCATTGTTCCTGCCAGGCCCGGCCACCTGTCCCGGCCCCTCCGGGCCCGCGGGCCGCGCGGTCGGAGCCCCGCACCCCTTTGTCATCCCCTCCTCCACGTCACTCCCCGCTCTTCGCTTCCGGCCGCCCCGCCGGCCGCGGGTCGCCCCCTCTCTCTCCCGCCGGGAGAAAAGTCCTCCACCCGCGGGGGATGTAGCCCTCGGCCTCTCGACCCCATCGCCGGGGCTCGGGAAACTCGGACCAGAAACTGCCTTCTGGCCACCACCTCTCTCCTTCTCCTGCCCGTTTAATTATTCAGGAACAGGATGGCGGCGCTGGGGTTGCAGAAAAGCGAATTGATGGGGGGTTGGGGAGGGGAGCCTAATGCCTTCCCTCCGACGGGCCCCGCCACATCTCTCCGCACCCTTCCTTGTTCAGCAGAGTTGGCTAGTCTCAGCTTTCCTGAGTTTCAGATGACAGCTGCTCTGGTTGGTTCCAATTTGGCCATTTAAACCTGCAAGTTTTTGGAGCTCGGCTGGGAAAGTCTCCAGTGGTCACAGGCATCATTTTAACGAGGGGTGGGGAAACGGTTTGCCCTAGTAGAACGTGGCTTTTTGCTGCAGCTTGGGGGTGTTGGGTCAGTTTGTCCTCGGGGTGGGCTAGTCAAATTCCTAACCTTACGTAAAGGAGAACAGGTAGGTTGAAAGTACAAAGAAGAGTCCGACTTACCCCTGTAGGGTCAGTGCTTTCAAAGTTTTCTAACACGGAACGCACTTCTACTTTATTGTAAATAGTGGTTTGCTGAGATTCATTTCATCGTTGTTGTAGTATGGCTCCCCTCACTTAAACCACCTTTTGCTGAGTTCATTCTGCAGCTTGTTTAGAGGTTAGAATGTTTGAGCTATAGAAACAGCTCCTGGGAATAGCAAAGATGACATGTTGGTTTTGTTCCAGCGTTGTGTTAGATGTCTCAAAATGTGTGCATATGTATGTGTAAGCTGCTGAACTAGTTTGGGCTTAGGAGGGTTTACAACTTTAACATACTAATATTTAGAGCAGCTGCTTGTCCTGTCACATGAGCTCCAGCATTAAACCTAACTTTTGGCTGATGGATTTCCTGAATTACATGATGTTTACCCATGCCATTTCATTAAAATCTATGGGCGTCTTGTGTAACTAATGCTGGGCAGATAGTTTGGGAGATCAGTGAAGTGTGTCTTGAGGAAATTGTCCTTGAAAACGCTGTTCTATAGTGCATTTCATGTCGTAGCATAATTACTGGATTGTACATTAACAATGAGCTCCTCAGCAGCAACAGAGCAGGAAGATAAAAAAGGACATGAGTTTTTCCTCCTTCGTTTTCTTTCTTTTGTTTTAAGTTTTTTTTTCTTAAATTGCTGTAGTCTGCATAGTTTTCCCACTAAGGGATCACCCTGAACTGTCACCGTCACCATATTCCCTTGTGTTCATCGCTTCCCTGTTTTGCCCCCACTCCCGCCCCCTCCTTTGCTGTTTGCCTCAGTTCTGTGGTCAGCTTGCTTGTTTTGACTTTCTTGACTTTGTTTGATTTCTCTATATTCCACATATAAGTGAGACCATCCAGTACTTTTTCAAAAGGGCATGATTTTAAAATGGTCTTGGGTTAAGATCAATTTGGGGATCAAAATGATTCTTCCTCTGATTGAAGTGATCATTAATGTTACTGAAGTTTATATTAGTTCTTGTTACAGGTAGTGTTTACTTTCATTTAAACTTTTATTCACACTCATTTTAAAATTCTAATAATGAACTTGAACTGATTTATTAAAGCCTTTTGGTAATGTGACTTCTGACGAGCCAGGCATTATAAGCATGGTCTGTTAGAAGCATGAAGGGTTAGCTTTTGGTAATTTATTACCAGCAGTATCTAAGTAGATAACCGTGGTATCAGTTCCTTTTTAGGATGGAATTCTCTTGATCTTAAGCTGTGCTATACCTGACCACATAGGAAAAAAGGAACAGCAACCACCAGACCTCTTTATTTTCTTCTGGAGAGAAGGCATGACCCCATGTCATGTGGGTGAATGAAGGAGCTGTGTGGGATAAAAGGATTATTTCTGGAATTTAATTGTGGAAGCCGTTATTTTTCATTATTGTCATGATGCTTAAGAGTTAATTGTGGGTCAAGGAATTAGCTTAGATGTTTCAGGTTAATATGTTAAATCATCCTCACTTATTATAGTAGAATTTTGCTGGGAAGTAAAGTCTATTTTTCCTAAGGGTGTTAGAACAAGTCCTTCACTTTTCAAACATCAGTGGGGCTAGTAGTTTTAATATGGACATGATGGTCTGAAAAATTCTTTTATCAACATGGAGTGAAATACCTGCAGATGCTTCTCATAGCAGATTTAGTTATAGTCACAGTATTGTGCAAATATCACATTTTAGAATGACTTGACCCTTTCTGAATATCAGCTAGCCTTAGTAAAAAAAAAAAAAAAAAAAAAAAAACACTTTGAAAAACCTTTTTTTACCATTTGAAGTTACACCTTTTCGTTCCCTTTGGATCAGAGTCTCTGGTGTATGCAAATAATTGTGTGTATGTCAGGAAAGATTTCTTTACTTTGAAGGTATTTGGGAATATTTTTGCAGAAGACTTTAGAATATGGAAATGCCTTAATTCACGTTATAAAATAGATGTTGTCTTGGAATAATTTGTAGTCTCCTCCTCTGGCTTACCTTCCCTAAAATTCAGTTTTAGAATTTTAGTTGCTTTGACCATCTTTTTAATGCTTTATTTTAATCAAAACCAGGTGTATTATAGAAGCTAAGCAAGATTATTTAACAGTTATTTAACAATTCTCTGTAAGCTTCCAGCTCCTGGAATTTCCATTGGTTTTGACATTTTTAGATAGTATATTTGTATGGTTTGCCACCTTTTGATGTCATTGTGAGGCTGGGATTGTCACTTCAGACCTTTAAACAGGCTTATTAACCCATGCCATTTGCTAAGAAATTAAATATCTTGTGATTTTTAAAAATAAATAATAGGGGAGGAAACCAATAAATTAATTGAAGGCACCCAAATATCTTACTTTGTCACCTCTTCTGTAAAAGCCCTTCGCACTTTCTGGGTGTGTCTATTTATTCTATACATTCAGTGTCATCCAAAGAAGACTGACTTTAGTAATCACTGGTTTCTAGGTTTTCAGGAGTATGACTCTAAATGCTGGACATCATTTTTTTTTTAAAGACTTATTTATTTATGCATACACGAGCTGGGGTGTAGGCCAAAGAGTGTGGGGGGAGAGAGCATTCACCAGAGACAGAATGGGGAGCTGAACAGGGGGGTTGACTGAAATATGCTGCTGAGGGGAGCAGTGGGCGAGACAGGAGAGGTTTGCTGCGCCATGTGGGAATCTCCCTGGTTGGGGATCGAGCTTGTGCTGCAGTGGCTGCAGATAACTTCATAGGCTGAGACTTAGCCCCTTACAACACCAGGAAGGCCCCTGGACATCATTTCTTAATTTCAGAGGATGTCTAGGGACTATCATGGAGATTTTTGAATATCCATTTATAGCAGCATTGCAGACACCTGCTTCATGTAGCAATGCTTTTTGAGTAATAAAGCTAACATCCAACATTTATTATGTAACAGGTACTGTGCTGAGTGATTATGATCTGTCATTTAGTCTTCAGCCACTCTGGGAAGTAGATAATATTTCAGTTTTACAGATGAAGAGATTGAAGCCCAGAGAAATTAAATAACTTGTTAGCATCACATAACACAAAAGGCAGAATTAGAACTTGAGCTCAGGGTTATAGTAAAGAATGTTAGTTTCTGTCTCATTTCATTTTTTTTTAAATTATAAAATACCTATAAAATTTGCCATTTTAAACATTTTCAAAGCATGCAATTCAGTGATATTATATTTACAGTGTTGGACAGCTGTCATCACACTGTACTTCCAAATTTTGTATCACTCCAAGTAGAAATCTGGATATATAAAGCAGTATCTTTCTGCTCCCCATGTCTCCCAACCACTCTAACCTCCAGTGTACTTTTTATCTTCATGCATTTGCGTATTGTAGGTATTTCATATAAATAGAAATATACAATATTTGGCCTTTTGTTTGTGGTTTATTTCACCTAGAATAAGGTCTTCCATTTTCATCCTGTTGTAGCATGTCCTTCATCCTCTTTATGGCTGAATAATACTCCATTATATGTATATACTGCTCCACATTTTGTGTAGCCATTCATCCGTTGATGGACATTTGAGTTATTTTCAGTTCTTGGCTATAGTGAATGCAGCTATGAATTTGGCTGTACAAGTGTCTCTTTGAATCCCTGTTTTAAGTTCTTTTGGATGTGTAGCCAGGAGTGGAACTTCTAGGTCATATGGTAATTCTGTTTACCTTTTAGATTAATTGTCAAACTTTCCTGTAGTGACTGTAGCATTTTATGTTCCCATCAACAGTGGCCATGGGTTCTGATTTCTCCACATCTTTACCATTACTTGTTATTTCCCTTTCAACAAATCATAGCCATTATAGTGAAGTGGTATCTCATGGTGGCTTTGGTTTGCATTTCCTTAATGACTAATGATGTTGAGCATCTTGTAATGTGCTTGTTGGGTATTTTTTTATCTTTTTGAAAGAAAAGTCTAAATCTGCTTCTTTAAATTGAGTTGTTTGGGTGGTGGTGTTGATTTGAAAGAGTTCTTTATATACTTTGGCTATTAAACTTAACAGATAGGAGACTTACGAATATTTTCACCTATTCTGTAGGATGTCTTCTCACTCTTTTGATGTTATCTTTGGTGCACAGAAGTTTTATTAAATTTTAATGAAGACTTATTTTTTGTTGTCTGTGCTAGTTTCCGTTTTAAATATATATGTAAGCCTTCATTGATGGAAAAAGACTTAATCTATAACTAGTAATTCACACAATTTTATAGCTAACATTTCCTTTTTTTAGAATAGAAACTTTAAAAGTTTATTTCCTCTGATCTGGTGAAAAGGTTGATTAGCAGGGAAATGGTTTTTAAAATCTCAGACTTCTTAAGAGATAAATTTGTATTTTCTGGGAAAACATTTAGCAATCAATAAGCATTGAGTGCCCACAGTATACCTAGTGTTATTTGGTTGCTGTGGTTCCAAAAAAGGAATCATCCTATTTTAAAGTCCTTTTTAAGGAAAGCAGAAGATAATAGGCACACATGAAACAACTATAAAATGTTATCTGAACAGAAAGTAATACCAAAGCATAAGCTGCCAGTGCTGAGGTTAAAAGAAAACAAAGTGATGTCAGCAGGATAGGGTGGGTCAGAGAAGGCTCTTTAAAAAACGATCACGGGTCCTCCCCGGTGGCGCAGTGGTTAAGCGCTGCGCTGTGGAGCTGTCGGCAGCGGCGATATGAATTCGACGCCCGGCCAGGGAGAATCCCACATGGTGCGGCAGACCTCTCCTGCCTCCCCCGCTGCTCCCCTCAGCAGTGTATTTCTGATCTGCCTGTTCTGCTACCCGCTCTGACTCTGGTGAACCCTCTCGCCGCCCCACACCTCTGGCCTGTACCCCAGCTTGTATGTATAAATAAAAAATAAATCTTTAAAAAATAAACGATCAGGATATGTGGACCTCCCCCGTGGCACTGTGGAGCTGTCAGCAGCAAGTTCGATACCCAGCCGGGAGAATCCCACATGGTGTGGCAGACCTCTCCTGCCTCGCCCGCTGCTCCCCTCAGCAGTGTATTTCTGATCTGCCTGTTCTGCTCCCCACTCTTTCTCTGGTGAGCCCTCTCACCGCCCCATGTCTCTGGCCTGTACCCCAGCTTGTATATATAAGTAAATCTTTAAAAAAGAAATGATCAGGATATGCTAGCTTATAAAGATATGTTTTCCATAGATTGATAGAAAGAAAACACTGGAATGGTTATGAACTAAGGCTTGAAAATTGTTGTAAATAGTTACATGCTTTGAGTGGTGGTTGGTGAGGTGACTGCCTTGGTTGGATCAGAGTGTGTGACAAGAAATGATGAAGACTAGAAAGGAGTAAGTAGGATACTATCATGGACTCTTGAGGAGAGGGGCTCTTCATCTGTTGAAAAGAGACTACAAGAGTATATTGATTGCTCTGTAGTCACTCAATAAATATTTGTTGAACCACTGTTGTGTATTAGTTACAGGTGTAGAGGGGCAGGAAGACATCAGGAGCAGGTTCTCTAAGACGGGCAGATGGGTTTAAAGGAAAAGAGTTCTGGAGCCCTCGGTGGCTTTTTATGCTTTTTAATGGTTTATTGTGCAGAGGCAACCAGGTACAGGGCAGGTAATGGGGCCGGGGGTGGGGGTGGGGGCCCTCAGCGAATCTTACCTTCTTGGGCTCTCTGGCGGTGTCTCATGGCCTCTCTGCTATACCCGGAACAGTCCTCTGCTCCACACTTCGTTCTCTGCTGCTGCTGATGCTCTCCCTCTTATAAACCCAGTCTCTGGCCCAGGTGTGCCCACTCACACATGCCTATACCTCACTCCAGGTGCCCGCCGTTAGGCTTGGGTGTAGGCCTGCAGAGGTCCATCATTGGGGGGAGGGTGGGAAAACCCAGCAGTTCTCACTTACCCTACATGAGGATTACCAAGGGAATGGGGGGGAATTTGAATTTGAAGAATTTACAGTTAACACACTTTTCTGTTCAAAGCATAGTTCCTCGATCAGGAGCTCTGGCATTTCCTGGGAGCATGATGAAATCAGAATCTCCCCAGACGTGTTGAATTAGAATCTGCATTTTAATAAGTTTTTCAAGTGATTCCTTGCACATTAAAGTTTAAGAAACACCGGTATAGGAATGCTTACAGTGTGAAGAGAATAGGTCTTTTGTAGGGGTGGGGTACATGCATTTCCTTTTTTTTTTTTTTTTTTTTTTTTTTGCATAGAAGGATATAAAAGAGAAAGGAAATTAAAACCAGGAATATTGAGATGGTTTGACACGTTTTTTAGGAAATAAGAAAGAGCTCTCTGGGGAAAGCCGTGGTTCACCTTTCAATATGTTAAGGTGTACTTAACAAAATTTTTAAGTTGAGACATCATTGAGAGTACAGACGTTTAGATATAGAACTGGGCGTTTAGGATTATGAGTATGGATTTTGGAGTCAGCTGGGGAAGGTAAACTGAAGGTATAAAGACTGCTATGTGAAAGAGAAAAGAGGGAAGATAATAAAGAATTGAGTTTAATTAATGTTTAAGTTGTCAAATTATATGTTTTTTAAGTATACTTAAAAACTTACATACTGTTAAAAGCCAGTTGACCTTGGTTCAAAAACAAATTGTCATGAAAATTTCACAAAAGGTAGAAAAATTTAAAAAATCACCTCCATTACATTGAGCCTGACCACAATAGGCGCTTAGTATTATAGGATCTCAAATTATTGGAAAACTGCTTATGATATGAATAGTTCTTGATTGTATTTGAACAGACCAATTATAATTTCAGGAAATAATTTGGTTCATTGACTGTGTAGGGTAATGAGAGAATTGTCAGGTTTTTCCGCCCTCCCTTCAGTGATGGACCTCTGCAGGCCTACGTGCATGCCTGATGGTGGGTACCTGGAGTAGGGTGTAGGCCTGTGTGAGTGGGCACACCTGGGTTAGAGACTGGGCTTATAAGGAGAAGCAGCCGCAGCGGTGGTGTGGTGTGGTAGGCAGGGCAGTGTGTGGCAGTGAGTAGCGGAGTGCGATAGATTTTGGCAGATATAACAACGACCAACAGAGCAACTCTGCTTTGGACTGATGCTGAACCTGCTGGGTTTAGGGTGGTTGCACAACCGCTGTAACCTAGTATAGTCTTTGTAGATAATCTAGCTGTAGTTGTTACTTGGAGCCTCATACAAGAAAGACATTTTGAGGACCCAACCTCAGAATACACAAACAGCTTTTTTGAGATTGGTGTAATTCAGAACAAACACATTTTCTGTAGTCTATCAGTTACTTTCTTAAGAGTACCATGCATAGCTGTTAGTATTTTCAGTGTTCCATGTATTACTTCTCTACACATCATCTAATTGTTTATTGAATTCTCTTGTAATTCTTGTCATTGTGCACCTGTAATAAAAAATAAAGTGGGATTGAACATGAGGAAGACTAAGGGTTTGGTCCTTTAGTTTTCTCTCTAGTGTAATTGTGCAAGTAAGAATCCATAATGCTTTCTGGGCTGGTGAGCTCTGGGGTTCTATGAACGGGATGCATAAAATTTTATACCAGTTGGAGAGGGACATACTGTGAAACAGAAGGCATTTACTTGATGTAAAACAGAGGGTGGCTGATTTTACCAGGAGGAGTGGAGTTGTGAGGAGAGGGCCAATAGGGAAATAGGCAGCCAGAAGTGTAGGTTGGAAATGCAGGGGTACTCTGGGTGGGCAGGTATGAGAACTAAATTTAAGTCAGGGAAACTACAATTGGAAAATACTGGGGCATGGGCAAAGTTAAATCCTCTTTGGGAAGAGATAATAGCCCCTACCTAATCAACTACCTTTCACTGGGTTAGTCTTAGTTCATGTTTAGTTTTCTACCAAAAAAAAAAAGTATTGAAATTTTTTCCTAGTTAAGATGATCTTGAAATTTATGTCAGAAAGGCGAGAGAGAGAGAGAGAGAGAGAGAGAGAGAGAGAGAGAGAGAGAGAGAGGAGAGAGAGAGAGTCTTTTCCCTGAGACTGAATGGAAAGGTAGTTTGTAGTTTTAAAGATTCTCACTGTGGATATTAAATGAAGCTGCATTTTCATCTCCAATTTTAATTCATTTAGGATCAGTTACTGGTACTATATACTATGGACAGAAACTTCAAGCTATTCAAAATGATACAAATCTTCATTCCTGTGAAATTTTTCTTTTGGAAAAATTTTAAAAATGGATTTTATTTTTAAATCTGATTTTCTTACTGTAAATGCAAAGCATTGGCAGCACCTTATTAGCCAGATTACATCTAGGTGAGTCTTATAATGAGGATGATAATTGAGAGTTAATTCCTAGTAATAATGAACTTTTGACTTTAAGTTAATGAATTAGTTCTCTCTCTTGTGACTTTTGACCAAAACACATTTTTCTCATTGCAAGAAAGTATTAGGTTGATTTTGGTAAGCAACATGATCATATTAATTGGGCACAATGATCAATTTGCTGATTTAGTGATTCTCTCATTTTTCCTTACTGCAGACCACCTGAATGGTTTATCTTCATTTGGTGGACCACTGCACCTGATTCTTGCCGCCGCCCCTCACCATCCCTACCCAGCTTTCTGCTTCTGCTTATCGGGCAGTACTAGGCCACCAGCAAGCTCCTCATGATTCACTGGTAGTTCAAGGACCATAGGTTGAGACTTTACTAACGCGTATGTACTTAAAGATGCATGTGTTTTGGCCAAGAATAATCAGCATGTATTCATTCGTCTTGCATCAGCTCTTTTGACTTGCAGTCAGCAAGAATCAATATTTCCATCTATTGAGCTGAGAAGTTATATATTGCTGCGTATACATTGGGTGTTTTAATGCCATATTTTTGCATGTTTGCAACAAAACTTTTAGAAGTTTTCCTTAGAGCTGTTTTCAGAACTGAAATTTCTGTTGAAATTAGATGCCTAATAAAAAAATATTTATGTGTCAAAGTCCTTTAAGTGAATTTTACTTGAGTGTGAGGTCTTAACGATATGCATTCACTCAAATCTTGACTTAGTAATGAATTAGTGACTTTGGGGAATTTCTGATTAAGTTCTTACCCTCACCACAGGGAACCCTTCAGATAATTTTTGGAATTTGCTTTAATTGGCTCGTAACTATAAGTAGGATCAGGCTGCTGCTTTGCTTCAGTTCAGCTAGTTTCCATGCTCGTAGATTATTTGACAAGAGTATCGAAGGACCAGAGTCAGGGTCCAGGTCATTTAGTGTCACTCTGCTTTATGCTAAACTATACATACTTCAGCTCAGGGCAAGCACTTTTTTTTTTTAGGTGAGTTAAGAGATTTCTTCCTGAAACTTTTAGAAATAGCCAGTTTTCATTATTTCTGAACCCTGCACTTAAAACTAGCTATCAGTAGAGATAAAATAAGGCCTGCTCTAACTTATGGTCTAACAGGAATACATTTAATTAATTAGGTAGGTAAAGGTTTAAAAAGTCTCTACAGCAATAAAAAAAAAGTATTAATGGAGTTCAAAGAGTAGTGGGGAGTGGGGTCAGAAAGCTTCACTGAAGAGCTGGTGGAAGTTGGTCTTGAAAGAATAAATAAACATCAGAAAAACATTCTGTATGCAAAGAAAATTACTTGTGTAGAAATATGAAAAAACATGGCATTTTAGGAGTCTGACAAGAAACTTGTGGAGGGGAGAGGTAAAATGTGAAATTAAGGCATGTTGTCAGATTTTGGAAGACCTAAGTGCCATCATCAATAGACCATGCTGTGAGACTTTACTGTAAATGATAATAAGTATGTGATTTAAAGAAATTATTTTTTTGTTTGTTTTTTATTTTGCATCTAACAAACTAATTCCCACTTAATGCTGCATTCTCAAGTTTTTTATACAAAATTTGATTGCTCCATTGTTAGAACCTTTTTTTTTTTTAAGATTTATTTATTTATGCATACAAGAACTAGGGTATAGGCCAGAGGTGTGGGGTGGTGAGAGGATCCACCAGAGACAGAGCGGGGAACAGAACAGGCCGATCAACTGGAGTACACTGCTGAGGGGAGCAGCAGGCGAGGCCGGAGAGGTCTGCTGTGCCATGTGGGAATCTCCCTGGCCGGGGATCGAACTCTTGCTGCAGTGGCTGCGGATAGCTTTATGAAGGCTGAGATTTAACCCATTGCGCCACCAGAGAGGCCCCACTGTTACAATCTTTAACAGATTTTTATTCTTTTGTAATTTTAGTGATGTCACATATTAAACATAAGAAGTGTGTTTAACTTTTCTGCATGCATGTGTGTGCACTTTCCCAGATCAGTCAGTCTCTTAGGTCTTAGTTTTCTGGCATACAGAAAGAGTTTGGGTTAAGATTGGCAGATTAATCTCTATTAAAAGGCCTGCATTAACAGTGATACTTTGAATTCCCTTTTTTCCTTTGTTTTGAGAGGAGAATGGATTAGATTATCTTCACCAAGATTACACCTAATTCATTTTTAAAACCTTTTTAACAACAATTTTCATACAACAAACTTCTGATTAAACAAATTATAATTTATTTAAGTCTTTGAAAGTGAGTTTGGATATTATGATTCTTCAGCATACATCTCTTAAAAATAAAGGTATTTCTACATAACAGCAATCCTAAGATTAACAGTCCTTTCACTCCGAATATTAACTGTTACTTCCTAATGCCCTCTGAGATCTAATTCATGAGAATTCCCCAATTGTCTCAAAAATGTCTCATTTTTTTTATTTTTGCAAAACAGGATCTAGTTAGCATATAGACATTTCGTTTGTCAGTCAGTAAAATATTTTCAACCTAGACCAACTTCTCCTCCTTTTCTCCTGTGATGTTGACTGGAGACTCTTATAGAAAGTACCACATTCTGGGTTTGTCTGATTGTTTCTCTGTGTATTCATTTAGTGTATTTCTGTAGCCTCTGGATTTTTTTTGAAAATAGAAATTAAGTTTAATTCTAACAAAATAGGATTCTTTATTTCTTAGGTTATAGTGGATCCAAAATTGAAATTCTTTCCATTTCTTTTCTTCTATCTGCCAGCAGAGATACAAGCTTTCCTTACTGAAAAAATTTGAATTTTGTTTTTTCATTTTCCATCCAGAAAATAATCCTGCCACCCTCTGAACTTCCATTGTACTGTTCTTAAAGTACTTCCCTTGTCCCTTTTCCCTCAGCTTTATTGAGGAATAACTGACAAATATATTTAAGTGTACACTTTATGATTTGGTATACATATACATTTGTGGAACTGTTACCAAAATCAAGATTATTAATACATCTGTCTCCTCAGGTAGTTAACTCTTTTTTGTGTATTCTGAGAAGGATTAAACAACTTTCAGCAACTTTGAAGTGTATACTACATATTCTTACATGTAGAGTAGATAGACTTACCTTCTTATAACTGAGTACTCTTTGACCTATATCCCTTTCTCGTGTTTAAGTAATTTTCTATCAGGGTTATTTTTGTACATATCTTCTCAAAATATAAGCTCTATTGAGACAAAATTTCAGTTCTCTCATAATTCTTTAGGCTCAGTGAACAACTGTGTGAAACACATTTTTGACTTTATAATGGCATTGGGGAGAAAGTAATATTCTCAGAAGCCTTACTTCGTTTTAGAACATGAACCTTTCTAAAAAGGACGGTAGAGTGTATAGAAAACATCTAGGCATCAGAGCCATTAAGGTGTAGTTCCATGGATCCCTATGACCTTAAATAAGTAACTTGACTTCCTGATTTTTTTCTCACCTATAAATGAGCATGTTGAATGAGATCAGTAAGCTTAAGCTTTTTTTTTTTTTAAGGGTTGAATCTTTTTTTTCAGTATTATTTTTCATTAAACACACCAATCACAGCATTTGGTTTCCTTTTGATTGTAAGAGTCAAAGTTCAGATTCATCAAAAAATAAAAAAATTAGGGGCCTCCCTGATGGTGCAAGGGGTTAAGTCTCAGCACTATGAAGCTATAGCCAGCCACTGAGTTTGATCCCTGGCAGGGAGCTGACCCACATAGTGCTGCAGACCTCTCCTGTCTCTCCCGCTGCTCCCCTAGCAGTGTATTTCAGTCAGTCTCCCTGTTCTGCTCCCCACTCTGTCTCTGGTGAATCCTCTCACCCCCCTGTACCTCTGGCTTACACCCCAGTTCTTGTATGCATAAATAAATAAAAATAAATATTTAAAAAAATTACGATTTCATATCAAAGTTCTATAGGGGTTTTTTTTTTTAAAGTTTGAATTACCAGTGCTATCAACTGTACTCAAAACTTAAACACTAACATGCACGACATACTGTCGTGCAGTATTATGGCTTATAACTTTTTTTCACTAAATTTGTTCAGTTGCTTTTTGACGAGAGTATATATGAGCAGAGGTATCTGCACTCGCTGTAACTTTGTGGAGCCCCCATATCTGTGTACTGTGCTAGTGAGTTCATTACTATGGTGCTGACATCAGTGTTCGTGAGTATGCCTATATTAACAGAAGGAAACATGCACAGCTGTGGTTTTCCCAATCAGGGACAATTTACAAGAATTTCTCTGAGTCATATATGTGCATAGAGATGACAAGAGAAACTTCATTCTGACGTCTCCATGGTCCCTTTGACCCAGTAGCATAAGCAAACAGTGTTTCTTGTTGGTCTTTATGTTTAAAATTTAACAGTTGATGTGTGGTGCTTTCTGTTTATGGTTCTTAAAAATAGCAAAAACCAAATTTCACAAAATAATTTGAATTATGTTTGTGGACTCTGAAACAGATGTTTGTATTATTCCCTTGAGTTCTTTGGAACCAGTTTTGAAATTCATGTGACTCCATTCTAGGAAACATCTTTACCTAGCACACATAATTTCAATTTTTGGGTTTTTTTTGAACTCTCAGGGTAAGAGTTTTGTGTACTGTGCTGGGCATTGTACTAGATATTGGGAGTTTCATAGAACTACTGAAATAGTACTGTCATACTATATTAAGAAGTTCACACAATTTAGAGAAACAAATGCTACTCAGATTAATCTTAAGGTTAAGAAAACTTAAGAGCAAAGAAAGAAGATAAAATATTGAAACTAGGGAAGGGTTGCAGGAGGTGGTGACTGTTGTGGCAGAACTACGAACTGCAGTCTGGTTGCAGATCTGATTATAGATCTGAAAGTTTATTATTCCCCCCAATTGATTGACTTTAATTTGCCAGGAATTAAAAGGATAGAGAACAAGCTCTCAGGTAGCCTTTTATCTTCCAGAGCAACTTTCAGCTTCATAATGTACTCTCTAAGTGAGGGTGTTTCATTATTTAAGATGTGAACTTTACCTCCACAGCCCATTAGAGCCTGGAAATGTACCGTGGTTCTCCTCTCTGCTCTGACATGGCTTCACTTTTCTCCTTTCTTGCCCATGAAATATCCTAGCTATTCACCTACAGTTGGGGCTGACTTTATCAGTTTTAACCTTTGGAGGTTCAGAGAGGAAGTGCTTCATAGAAAAGGGATTGATGAATGAGACCTTGTGTTAGAAAGTTTTTTGTTTTTGTTTTATTTTATTATTTTTTAAAAATTTTATTTATTTATGCATACAAGCTGAGGTACAGGCCAGAGGAGTGGGGTGGGGCAGCGAGAGGGTTCACCGGAGACAGTGGGGAGCAGAACAGGCAGATCGACGGAAATACACTGCTGAGGGGAGTAGCCGGTGAGGCAGGAGAGGTCTGCCGCACCATGTAGGATTCTCCCTGGCCGGTGTCGAACTCATGTCGCTGCTGCCGACAGCTCCACAGCGCAGTGCTTAACCGCTGCGCCACCAAGGAGGCCTGTGTTAGAAAGTTTTAACTGAGGCATATGAAGGAGGAACCTGAGTCAGCTGCTAAGAAAGACCTGGTAGGTTGTGAGGTTTGGTGTCTGCCAAGTTTGTTAAACTCTGATGATATTATGAAGAATGATCTAGATTGAGATGAAACAGAAAGCAAATCAAGGGAAGATGTTTGCATCTAGTGAGACCTCTAGCTTCTTCCCATTTCAGGGTCTTTGCCATGCATATCCCCTTTAATTGGAATGTAAATAATTGCTGTGTGGTACTTTTTATTACAGTTCTTAAGACTAGCACTTGGCCTCCCATATTTTATTTTTTAAATTGCTTTTAGGAGTTATTTGTTTACTTATTTATTCCTGCCTTTCCCACAGTATTGTAAGCTCTGCGTGGTCAAGGGTCATGTCTGCTTTCTGCTCTGTATTCCTTGTACAGTTAGTCCTCACTTAGAGTCATTGAGAGCTTCTTAGAAACTGCAACTTGAAGCAAAATGTGTAATGAAACCAATTGTACCACAGGATAGTTGATATAAGCACAAGCTAAGTTCCTATAGTCTATTCTGGCAACAAAAGCATCATCAATCTTCTAAGGTTCTAAAGTACTTCTAATATGAAACAGTTTTAATTACTTGTTTTCTAGTTTGCCTTTCCAGTTTAGAATGGGACAGAGGCTCGCCTGGCAGCTTTGGGCTCAAGGCTGGACCCAACTCCTGGTTAGGATGCCCTTCCATCATTGCAGGGAGCAACCCCACATGCACACACCCAGAGGCACTCATATTGGAACAATTGAGACACCACCAGTTAACCTCACGTGCACATCTTTGGGACAAAGGAGGAATTTAGTCCCCAGAGAAAACCCAGGAAGTCGTGGGAAAAGCGTGCAAAATCCTCAGAAAGGATTATAAAGAAATGGTGATATTTGAGAATCTGCCATGTCTAGTATAGTTACTGGTACATGGGCATTAAATGATTATTGACTAAGTGAAATAATGAATGGATAGTTGTGACTTTTATCACATGGCAAATGAAAAGATTAGTATTTAACTTTAATTTGGTTTTGGGTGAAATTGTTTTATTACTAGTTCTTTAGATGTACAAAAGCCCATTTATTTTTAGAGACTCTCCTTATGATAATTAACTCTGGAATAGATTTGTATTTGCCCATTTGATGAAAGGAGGCAATGATCTAATTTGCTTGTTAAGGTCTCCCTACTTATTTTGTGTGTATTTATGTATTACTCTGTCATCCTTAACAAATGTAGTGGTAATTTGAGTTGCTTTGCATATGAACAGAGGGTTAATTATATTTTAGCCCACCCAGCCTAGAGAAATTATGTCAGGCTGCCCTTGAGCTGATTCTGTGCTTTTATTGAAAGAAGCAGAACAAGTTTCACCCTGCAGCCTATAAAGTACTATGTTAAGAGGGAGTAATGAAGATATCTTTAAAAGTAATTTGAATTAAGTTTTTTTCTTTTAAGTGGGTATTTTGGGAATTTTGGAGGAGGGCAAAGTGTTGGGACAAAAGTAGTTGGATGGAATGGGTCTTTGAAATAATTTGCAAAGGACTAGTTCACTTTTGAGGTCAGAACTAAACATCTGTTCTCTTTTAACATTCCTGCATGTAATAACTATAAAGAACAGTATGTTTTGGAGGGAAATTTATTATTCAGTTATGCAAATTATAACTATAAAGTGTAATCTTGTAACACATGCCTTATAGTATGAGATGTTTAGTAATATATATTTTGCACTTTTTGTCCTATTTTTACTTATTAAAATCTCCTTTCCTGACTGCTGTTTGCACAATAAACATACATTGAATATATCTATGTGATATACTTGACCTTGTGAGTAAATATCTCAACAGGGTCTAGCACAGCAACTTATGAATAATAGGGGCATAATATTTGTTGAATTGAGAGGATCTTCTTGACATCATTAATCACTTCGGTTATCAAATCAAAATATAATTAATGAATGTGTGATACAAACCATATTGTGATATATTCTTTGTTTTAAAAACAGTATTACTTTCTTCATTCTTTAAGGAAGACTGATACTAATATCACCGTTATACAAGGAAGGAAATTGAGGCACAGCGAAGTTTCAATCTGTATAAGGAATTTAAAGAGTAGCCCAAACTCTTAAGTTCTGTTTTTTAATTCAGTATTCTCTCCACAGATGGTGAGGGGTTGGGGTTGACTTTTCTTTCCTTGTAGCAGTTGTATGAGCTTTTCCTTGTGTGAGAGTTTTCCATCATAGCAATAAATACAGTTGAAGTTAATGGAATGTGATTCTCGAGTACTCTTGTGTTCATACGCTAAAATGTAGATGGCAGCAGTAAAAAATGAGATGGGTAATTGTCTTTGATCTTAGTCAACAAATTATGTTGCAGTTCACAAAATAAGCATTTTGAACTGAGAGCTAACTAGGTCAAATAGAAAAAAGTGATAATCTTGCTCATCTACTTTTGTGCCCCCTCACTTGGTTATATTCTTTTTCATTATCTCTAACATACTATCCCAGACTCAATATTTAAACTCAGGTCCTTCAAGCTTACCTTGAACTTCACAGTTGAACTGTGCAGGAAAATAAATTTCATTGATGGACCCAGAAATGAATGATTGTCCTTATAATACCAGCATATGGACTTTTAGAACCACCTTCTTGTCTTATAACTGATAAAAGGAACAGAGACTATCCCATTCTGAGAAGTGGGGGAGTGGGTACCTTTGATGGCCTTATAATACAGTTTTATTATAGTTGTACTTTTTCAGGTACTTACCAGTTTCTGCCATGGACTTCAGTTACCCTGGAAATAATAATTTTAACTTGATGGTGTTTAAAAAGCTTTTGAACCTTTGATGACTGCTGCCAAAAATTGACAGGGCCTGCTGAACAAGCCTTTTTGTGAATTTGGCTTTTACTGGCCTGGTTTTGTGATGGCAGCATGATGTCATGGATACTTCTCTCTTTTAAATGACACAGAGTAGTTTATATGAGAATTACTGTGTTCTCATAATTTTGAAGTGAAAAATTAAGATACACAAATAACAAATATTCTATAATGTAAAAGAACTTGAGAAACAATAAAATGATACCTGATACTTCTTGGAGTGAACATTGAGCTAGACGTAGATGCTGTAAGAAGAGCTCTGAGAATGGGGAGAATTGCTTATCTGTTATTGAATGAAATGTAAGAATCTTGGAAGCAAGGAGACTGTCTTTGTGCTTTAGATCTCTCATTGGGTAGAATACAGATTCCTGTGTGTTTGTATTTTTGTTTTCCATGTACTATTGTTGAATGTACTGACTAGAAAGTACAATGTAACTGTAAAGAGCATGCAAGTGACTGGAAAAAACTTTTTTTCCCATAACAGATGATTCTTAGGCATTTTAAGAAAATAAAAATGGGGACAGAACTTATATTTTGTTGGTAAAGGTGGATTTTTCTGGTTCAGATAAGGATAAATACTGAAAGTCTTAAGTGTAGGAAGTTTCATCATTTATCAGAGGAGGAGAAAGGAGTTTTCAGATGAAACATTGAGGGAGATTAAAGAAAATTAATAAAAATTCAGTTTCCATTGAGAAATAGTTATGATTTAATAGTAGGAAGTTTAAAACACATTGGCAGTTTTTTTAATAGTAAAATCTGGGGGGAAATGAATTTTAATGACTAGGAAAGTATTGATTAATAATTTTTTCCATTTATTCCTGATTATGACCTGAAAGCTGCATTGCTAAACTAAATCAGTACTTGGTCAGAAGTTCAGATTGGAGGTCTTATAAGATTGCTTTTGCTTTCTAGATAAGAAAGAATAATTAAAGCCTTTTACTACCCCACACATGTTCATTATATACATAATATTATATATGTACAATGTACACACTATATCCATATAATGAGCACATACAATGTACATAGTATGTGCATTCATCATTATATATAGTGTCTTTTTCCTTGTTTTATATAAGAACTTACTTAGGGTGAATATTTATGGTCATTTTTAAAGCTTTTTTAAAACTTCTGTGTAAAAAGTAAAAAATATTTTAGAAAAAGTAAATCACATTTATACTATCTCTTAACGTGGACATTTTAGTGTACATTTCAGACTCTGTATAAAAAGCGAGCAAAGTGGGTTCTGTGTTCAGAGAAATGAGATGTGCTTCTTAAGGTCATTGCAACTGCAGCTTCAGGAGCAGTTACAGCTTCTCAAGTTTGATTCCACTGGTGGTCTAGCTTTGGAATGTAATGAGAATGTCATTGTTAGCTTTTCGGTGGAAGGCATTGTCAGTGTTTTTTCTAAAATTGACCTGACTGCTTTTAAGTTAGAAATTAGTAATGTTACCATAGTGATGTGAGAGATGTGCTTCCAGGACTTCATCTGAGGAAATGCAGTGTAAACTAGAGTAAAGGGAATCCCTTGTTATGATTGGGCATGTTTCCCAAGGATTTTAAGTGGGAAGTCCACACGAACATTATATTTATTGACAGTAAATATATTGACAGTACTTTCTAATGAACAGTGCAATTAAATTAGCTAACCGTAAAGCTTGGGATTCTGTAATGATGATAACCACAGATGCAATTTAAAAAAGATTAAAGGACATCTAAATTCTCTCTTTTTCTGTGAATCTCACCTCAAGGCAATAGTTTCTAGTAGTTTTTCTATTAACTGGATTGATTGTGTCAAATATCACTTTCTGTATAACTTGATGGAGCGATAGAGAAGTTGATACGTGAGCCCAGTTATTTTGTGTTTGAAGCCAGGATTTTGTGGCAAAATCTTGAACAAATCAGACCTACCCTTTGATTCTTTCTTGTTTTTTTTTTTTTGTTTGTTTTTAAAGAAAGCTTTGTCTGTACTTAGAAACCCATTAAAGGAGAAGGGCTTGGCAAATGAATATAATTTTAAGACAAGTATGTTTATCCATGTTGTCGCCAGGCTTAAACAAATATTAGAACTTCTCAAGCAAAGGGAAATTTTCAGATCAAATGGTAGATTCCCTTAAATAAGGAATCTTATGGACTGCTAGTGTCTTTTTTTGGGAGAACCTTAGTACTTCTCTTGGTAATGAACTCAGGACAGGCACAAGCATTTTTGGTAATTGGTATTTGCTTTCTGAGGAATGATGTGTTGTTTGGACACTGAAGACTGATGCCCACTTGGCATCCTAAGCACTAGTTCACACCTTTGAAACTTCATAGATTTGCATAATCTTACAGCTGGATTGGATAATGTAGCTTTACTTTAGAACAGTAGATGAAAGTCTGGTACCATCCTGAATATTTATTCCAGTAACTCTTAAAGTCACGAGTCTTAGTGGCTAAAAATATGAACCTTTGAGTCATTCAGTCTGGGCTTGAAACCTACCTATAGCAATTGGGCTGTATTATCTTTGGGAGGTTTTTAATTTTTATTCATTTAATAGAGACTTGAGGGGGGACATTGTTCTAATTGTGAGAAATAGAACCTTGTCAAATCTTTGTAATGGTTTCATGAAAGAGAGATTATTGTTATCTCCCATATTCTCCTCCCCACTTAGTGTGTTACCTTTTTGAATTTGTTTCCTAATTTGAAGATGGAAATTATACAAGTGTTCAGTGGGAAAGTATACAGGTAACACTCTATACAGTGGTTAGACCATAGTAAGCATTCTCTGTTGATTGTTAGTTTTGTTAGTTTTTTTTTCCCTGAGAAAATCAGCATTTTGCGGTAAACTACTACCTTCTTACCCATGATGTAACAATCAGAGTGGTTGGTTTTCTAAACTCTCAGGAATCGTCCTATTAGTGAAGAATTTTTGATCAAGGAACTTCTTAAGGGGTCTGATTCTGTTCAGACACTATCTGAGAGGTTACTATCTTGGTTGCTTATCAAATACAAATCTTTCTCCAAGGGATTATCACTCAGTCAGAGGTCTTAAATTTTATTTTAAAATAATGCCAGTCCTACAGAAAAATTTCAAAAACATTACAAAGAAGTTCTCTTTACCATTCATCCAGATTTCCCTGAATGTTAACATTTTATCACATCTGCTTTAATCATATTTTGTATTATATACATTATGTAAATGTTTATTTTCTTGAACAAGTTGATTGAGTTATAGTCAGGAAATCCCTCTACCCTAAATACTTCAGTGTTTATTTCCTAAGACAAGGACTTTCTCTTACACAATATAATTATTAAAATCAGGAAATGAATATTAATATGATGATATTATCTACTACTCTACAGGTCTTTTTAAAGATTTATTTTTATTTACTTATTCATACAAGAACTTATTCATTCATTCATTCATAGGTCAGAGGGTCTGGGAGGTGGGTGAGAGGATTCACCAGAGACAGAGTGGGGAGCAAAACAGGCGGATCTACTGAAATACACTGCTGAGGGGAGCAGCGGGCGAGACAGGAGAGGTCAGGGGTTTGAATGCAGGCCATCAGGGTGATAGAGCTGACACTTATCCCTTACACCATCAGGGAGGTCCTACCCTACAGATCTTTTTCTGTTTTCACCCTTGTCTTCAATTAACATCCAAAGAAAATCGTACAGGAACATGGGTTGTGTTTGACATATTTCTTCACTTTGCTTTCATTGGGACACTCTTTGTCTTTGATGTTGGCATTTTTAGAAATTATTTTGCAAAGTGTTCAGTTTGAATTTGTCTAATATTTCTGCATGTTTGGATCCTTCATGGTTACATAGTCTGGGCAAGAACATTACAGAAATAAGATTGTGTCCTTCTCAGTGTACCCTGTCAGGAGTCACATAATACCTCTTTTTCTCACTGTTGGTGATGTGAACTTTGATCACTTATGGTACCTGCCATATTTCTTTTACTGCGAAGTTACTGTTTTTTCCTATGCAAATAATAAGTATCTAGAGGGAAGACTGAATCTATGAAAATTTTTTTTTTATCATATAGACACTAGTTTTAGCATCTGTTGATAATTTTTGATTGAAACAATTATTATGGTGGTTGTCAAATGATTTTCTAATTTTATCACTTATGTTTATTAATTGGCATTTTAATGTAGTGGTGTTCTCTTCTCTTACCCATTAGTTTATATTAATATGGACTCAGGGTTTCTATTTTATTCCATGGAGTATATAATCTGTTGCTATTGTTATTATTTTGATGCTCAAATTGTACCATATTGGCCTGTGGGAACGCCTCCAAGCTGGCATCTTTGTTCTGTTGACATGCTTAGTTATTCTTTGAACACTTCTTTGTTTTCTGGCATAACAAAATATTCCATATTCCATTTCCTGTTTTTCCTGTTAGTCCTGGAGTCAGCCGGAGATCCCTGATTCCTTTTAGTGGAGAATGATATTTAGAAGCCAAGATCTAGACTCCAGGTTTATTTAGTGCTATTGGAGTGTCATTGCTTCTAGGTCTTCTCAGTGGAAAGATTATCTCTATCTGTATCTATATAAACACAGACATGTACACACACACATAGATGAATGAAGATACATACGCGTGCATAACAGATCTTTTTCTATAAAAAACAGTAAGTTTGTATGGATAGCTCTAACTTCAGTCTAACAGTACAGTGTTCACTCTTACCTTGCCCAGTCTTTATCATTCTCTCTCTAACAGTGAATAAACCTGTCTCTTACTTTCTACAATATATTTACATATTTACTCAGTCCAATAATGCACATAATTTATTTTGAAAAACCATATTACCAGTAAGATTCCAGTATATGTTTGCTGGACTTTAGCTTAAGGGTAAAATTACTGACAAAATTCTTATGTTCAAAAGTTGGTTAGTTAATGTAGTTATGTTAATCATTTGAAATACAGTTGGATTTACTTGTTTATATTTTATTTTTTTGCTTTTCCCCACTCAGTGGTTTTATGTATTTGAGTATATGAAATGTTAACATAATTTAGATAGTTATAATTTGGGCAAAAAGATAAAACGTTACCCTTACAGGTTTCTACCTCTTACTCATCCTCCCATCTTTTCCATTCCTTTCCCACCCTCCTCTATAAGTAACCAGTGCCAGTTGGTTTCTGGTTTGTCTTTCTGTTTCTTTTTACACAAATCAGCTGAATCATGTCTGTCTTCATTGCAGGACTTCTTTTGAATAATGAAGTTTTGGTTCTCCAGCAGGGACATTATCCCCTTTAGTCTATTTCTTGACCTTACGATGCCTCATCAACTTGTATGTTCTTAGTATACATCTGTAGAAATAGTGACTATCCATAAGTGTGGCCTTTGGAATGTCTCATTTCTTTATAGTTATCATGCACAGCGGTAACTATGCTTTAAGATTTTGAATGTCTCATAGAATTTGTTTGAAGTTAGACTAATTCCTTTCCATTGTATTCAGTGCCTTTTTGTATCAGTGCAGATATTTAAATGATGGTTTTGTATATTCTCTTATGTAGTTCAAATGTATCTGAACTAAAAGTTTGAATTCCCAAAGAATAGTAACCCTTTTTGTCCTTGATTCCCAATGAAACACACAGTATTTGGGGTATAGTTTTTGATTATTGATTGTTACTTGTATAAGATCTCTTTATCTCTCTATTTCTGTCTCACTTTTTCTTTTATGTCTATTTAAATTGTAAGAGTTTCTTAGCTTTTACCTTTTCATCTTCTTGATCTTAGGAAAACTCTCATTGTTACTTCATTGAATATGATGTTAACTCTGGGTTTTTCATAAAGACGCTTTATCATGATGTGGTAGTTCCCTTCTATTTTTAGCTTTATGAATGTTTTTATTGTCAAAAAGTGTTGAATTTTGTCAGATGCTTTTTCTGCATTTATTGAGATAATCACCTTTTTTCCCTCTTTCATTCTGCTAATATGGCATATTACATTAATTGATTTTATTATATTGAACCACTCTTGTATTCCAGGAATAAATCTACTTTGTTGTGGCGTATACTTTTTAAATATGTTGTTGGATTCAGTTTGCTAGTATTTCATTGACAATTTTTGCATGTATCTTGAAGGATATTCGTCCATAAATTTTTTGTTAATGTCTTTGGCTTTGGTTAGGGTAATGTTGACTCAGGAAGTATTTGAGAAGGGTTGGCATTAATTCTCTTTAAATGGTTGGTAGAATACACCAATAAAGCCGCCCGGTCCTGGGATTTTTGTTGGAGGGTGTTTGAGTACTGATTCAATCTCTTGTTAGATATCCCCTGAGATTTTCTATTTCTTCCTAAGTACATATTGATAATTCTATGTTTCTAGGAATTTGTCCATTCCATCATGATCATCTCATTTGTAGGTGTACGACTGTTCTCTTATAATTCCTTTTGTTTCTGTAAGGTCAGTAGTAATATCAGCACTTTCTTCATCTTTTAGTTACTTCTACTTGTACCTTCTATTTATTTTTATCTTCACTTCTTTTTTTTTTTCTTTTTGGGTAACTGGTTTATAACTCTTTGTGAATCGGTGGCATAGGCTCACACTTCCTTAGATGCATGCCACCATACCACACCCGCTACCAAGGCACCATAGTCCATGTGTCACCTCCCCACATTGATTCTTCCCTCCCTCTTCCTGTCTTGTTGTCTCAATTCCACAGTCAGGTTTTTAGGGTTTGTTATTGGTTTGGTTTTGTCTGACCCTTTGTTTCTCTATATTTCACATATAAGTGAAACCATCTGGCATTTGTCTTTCTCCTTCTGACATTTCATTTAGCATTATCCTCTTCAGCTCCATCCAGATTGTTGTAAGTGGTAAGAATTAATCTTTTTTTTATAGCTAAGTATCCCATTGTGTACAATTATCATATTTTTCTAATATTCATCATTGAGCACTTAGGTTTTTTCCATAATTTGGCTATTGTAAATAGTGTTGTAAAGAACATTGGAGTGCATATCACTCTTCGAATTAGTGTTGATCAATTCCTCTGGTAGGTACCTGGGAGTGGAATTGCTGGGTCATATGGTCCATCCAATTTCAATATTTTGAGAAATCTCCATACTGTTTTCCATAGGGGCTGGACCAGTCTACATTCTGACCAACTATGTATGAGGGTTGTTCTTTCTCCACATCTTTGCCAACACTTGCTTCTGGCCTTTTTGACTTGGGCCATTCTCACATATGTAAGATGGTATCTTGTGGCGTTGATTTTCATTTCCCTGATAAGTGATAATGAGCATTTTTTCCTGTGCCTATTGGCCATCTGTTTGTTTTCTTTGGAGAAGTATCTGCTTAGCTCTTCTGCCCAGTTTTGATTGGGTGTTTTTTTTTTTTATTGAGTTATAAGAGTTCTTCATATATCTTAGATCTCATCTATTCTTTAGTCAGTTTAGCTAAAGACTTGTCTTGGTGTTCTTTTAAAAGATCTAACTTTGTATTTTGTTCAGTATATTGATTTCGACTTCATTTATCTCCACTAATCTTTATTATTACCTTTCTTCTGCTAGCTTTTGGTTTACTTTACTTTTTTTTTTTAAAGTTCCTTAAGGTATAAAGTTAGATTAATGAGATCACTTTATATATGGAAGCTGGACGGTCCAAGCCTACAGTGTAGGCAGATTGGAAATCTGGGAGAGCTGATGGTGTAGTTAAATTCAGAGGCAATCTGCTGGACAATTCCCTCTTGCTTGGGAGGGCAAGTTTTATTTGTTGTTGTTCTATTTAGGCCTTCAACTGGTTGAATGAATCCTTTTTTGACAAGAGATTTACATCCACTGTCACAGATTCCCCTCTGAACATGGCTTTCCTCTATCACATGTGTTTTTGTTTTCATTTGTCTTGGTGTGTTCTATCATTTTTCTTTTTTTTTTATTTGGTATATTGATTATAGAAAAGTGTGTTGTTTAATATCTAGATATTTGTGAATTTTCCAGTTTTCATTCTTATTAATTCCTGCTTCATTCTTTTATGGGCAGAGAAGATACATTGTGTGATTTCAGCCTTAAGTTTGTTGAGATGTGTCCTGTAGACTAACTTGTTAGTCTAACCTGGAGAATTTCTATGTGTACTTAAGAAAAATGAATATTTTGCTTTTGTTGGTTGGAATATTCTGTAAATGTTAAGATTTACTTGACTTATACTATTGTTCAAGTTATGTGTTTCTTTATTGATATTCTGACTAGGTGTTCTGTCCATTATTGAAAGTGTGGAGTGTTGAAGTTTTCAACTATTATTGTAAAACTGTTCTTTTTCCTTCAGTTTTGTCAACATTTCCTTTATGTATTCTTTGTTGTTAGGGGAATATATATTTATAATTGTTATGTCTTCCTCATGAATTGACCTATTAGAGTGTCCTTCTTTGTCTCCAATAATTTTTTTTTTGTCAGATAAGCCCTATTTTATTTGCTGTAAGTGTAGTCAGTCTATCTAAGTTACTGTTTGTGTGGTGTTTATTTTTCCATCCTTTCTTGTTTTCAACTTGTGTTTTTCAATTTATAATGTGTCTGTTGTGGGCATAATATGGTTGGATTATGACTTTTTTGACCTTTGTGCATATTTCAACATTTGGTTAGGATGCGTAATATTTACTTCTCATGGAATTATATATGTTGGATTTTATGCCTGCTAGTTTACTGTTTTATGTCGTATTCCTTTTTTTACTTTCGATCCCATCCCTCCATTTGTATTGTCTTTTACGTTAAATAAATATTTTCTAGTGTACTTTAATTCTTTTGTCATTCTTTTGTTATATATTTTTGAGTCATTTTCTTAGTGGTTGCTGTGGGGATTATAATCATTGCCTTAATATACAATAATGTAGTTCTTGTTGAAATCAACCTCCCTTCAGTAGCATATAAAAACTTACATAGTTTCTACTCTGCCCTTCTGCCCTTTCTAGTGCTATTATAGATGTACAAATTATATCTTTATAGGTTGTCTACCGAGTAACACTGTTTTATAAATATTGCTCAAACAACTGTCCTTTAAAGTAAATATGAGAAAACAAGAGTTACAAATAAAAACATATATATACTGTCTTTTACATTGGCCTATGTAAATTTGCATGTGCTAATATGTATGTGTAAAAATACCTTTATTGATGTTCTTTATTTCCTTGTGTGCATTCAAGTTGCTGTCCACTTTCCTTTTACTTTAACCTGAAGGACTACTGTAGAGCTAGTCTGTTAGCAACAAATCTCTTACTTTCTTCTTTTTTTTTTTTTAAACTTGTTTATGCATATACGCTGGGATATTGGCCAGAAGCATGGGGTGGTGAGAGGATTCAGCAGAGACAGAGTAGGGAGCAGAACAGGCAGATCAACTGAAATACACTGCTGTGGGGAGCAGTGGGCGAGACAGGAGTGGTCTGCTGCGCCATGTGGGAATCTCCTTGGTCAGGTATCAAACTCATGCTACAGTGTCTCATAGTGCTGAGACTTAACCTGTTGCACCACCAGGGAGGCCCCTGATTTACTTTCTTCTTAATTTTCAAAATACACAGAATTTTGTTGGATACAGAATTCTTTTTTGTTTTTTTAAGATTTATTTATATATGCATACAAGCTGGGGTACAGGCCAGAGGTGTGGGGCAGCAAGAGGGTCCCCAGAGACAAAGTGGGGAGAACAATAGGCAGATAGATGTAGATACACTGCTGAGGGGAGCAGTGGGCGAGGCAGGAGAGGTCTGCCACGCCATGTGGGAATCTCCCCAGCCGGGCGTTGAACTCGCGTAGCAGCTGCCTACAGCTCCACAGCGCAGCGCTTAACCGTTGCACCACCAGGGAGGCCCAGGTACAGAATTCTTGATTGATACTCTTCATTATGTTGAATATGAACTGGTCTGTTTGGTTTCTGATGAGAAATTGACTGTTATCCTTTTGAGGATTACTTGTATGTGATGAGTTGCTTCTTGTTCTTTCACTATTTCTCTAGTTTTGGTTTTTGACATTTTGATTATAATGTGACTAGGTGGGGATATCTGAGTTTGTACAGCTATTTGTATACTTAGGTTAGTATTTTCTGATCACATGTGAGACATTTTTTACCATTATTTCTTTCAACAGTCTTCTCCACCCTTTCTCTCTCTTCTAAGATTCCCACTCTGTGTATATTGGTATCAAAATATCTGGAGGGTCTGTTCTTTTTCCATCATTTATATTTTCTTTTATGTACCGCAGACTGGATCATCTCATGTGACCTATCTTCAAGTTCGCTTACTGTTTTTTCTGCCTGCTCAAATCTGCATTTTTGCTTCTCTGGTGAATTTCTCACTTGTTACTGTGATTTTCAACTCCATAATTTTAAAAATAATATCTGTCTATTGAGATTTAATTCTCATTAGTTCATTACAAATGGTTTTCTTTAGGTCTTTGAATATTTTTCAAAGAGCTGATTGAGATTCCTTTATTTAGTAAGTTCAACATCTAGACTTCAGTAATAGTTCCTGCTTTTTTCCATGTGTGGGGAACATACTTCTGATTGAACCTGGACATTTAAGAGAATATGTGACAACCCTGGAATGCCATCTTCCCTCAGTGTTTATTATTGGTGCTTTGTATTTGTTACTGACTTTCCTGAATTAGTTCTCTGTACTCTTTGTTGGCTATGATCCTGAAAACTCTGCTTAGTTATCAGCTATTATTGGACAGGTTTCCTCAAAAGCCCAGATGCAGTCAGTCTCCTATTGTTTGCTGAGTCGCTTTGTGTTCATATTGGGACACACCTTCAAAACTTAGGCAGCTTACTATGTATATCAATACTTTGTCATAGTCCTCACTTCCCAGTGATGGCTTCATTATCAGTAAGAAGAGTTAACGGCCTTTATGGTCTTTTTGGAAACTGTACACAGCCCTGGGTGTGCAGTCTTATGCTCGTATGTAGTCTTTTAGGTTCCCAGACACGTTGGATTTTCCGGACATCTCATTCCCCAGCTTTGATTAGCTGCTGCTTTGCCCAAATATTTCACTACCTCATGCAGGTTTAGTTCGAAACAATTGCTGTTAATTGTTCTTGACAAATGCCCTCTAGAAAAAGTGGTTCATACTGAGAAAGCTAGAAGCCAGGTCAAATAAAAATAATCTTTACGATTAGTATTTTCTAGAGAATTTCCATATAGATCAAAATATATAGGTCTCGGAAAAATAGTTTTTTTTTTTTTTAAAGATTTATATATTTTTGCGTAGAAGAACTGAGGTGTAGGCCAGAGGTGGTGGGGATAAGAGGATTCACCAAAGACAGAGTGGGAAGCAGAACAGGCGGATCTACTGAAATATACTGCTGAGGGGAGCAGTGGGCGAGGCAGGAGAGGTCTGCTGCACCATGTGCATTAGCTTCAGCAGTGGCTGGCGGTAGCATTATAGCATTGGGACTTTAATCCCTAAGCCACTGGGGAGGCCCCTGAAAATGAGGTTTTTAAAGAGCTCCAACTCTGTTCTGACCCCATCTGAAACTGTTGTGCTGATGACTTTTATTGTCATTGCTGTCTGTTGGTTTTCAAGGCTACCCTGGTGCTAGGAGAGGAGGATGGATCTAGAGGCATGTTAAAACACTACAGTATTCACAGTTTTATCTGAATACAGCTATTTTTGTTGAATATGAAAGAATAGGTACTCCGCAGATTGTTAAAAATCTTTGGTTAATTTCCAGAGTACTGAAAAGGTTTTAGAGAGTTTTTGCCAGTGGTTTTTTTTTTTGTTGTTGTTGTTGTTGTTTTTTTGCATTTTTAGAGATTTTTGGAAGTTCTTACTCAAGGTTTTTTTTTTTTTTTTAAGATTTATTTATTTATACATACAAGCTGGGGTACAGGCCAGAGGCGTGGGACGGCGAGAGGGTTCACCAGAGACAGAGTGGGGAGCAGAACAGGCAGATCAGAAATACACTGCTGAGGGGAGCGGCGGGCGAGGCAGGAGAGGTCTGCCGCACCATGTGGGATTCTCCCCAGCTGGGCGTTGAACTCGCATCGCGAGCTGTCGACAGCTCCACAGCGCAGCGCTCAACCGCTGCGCTACCAGGGAGGCCCACTTACTCAAGGTTTTTGATGCTGCTTAAGTGATTTGATGATAACTGAGTGGTACTATCACTCATTTATTTCTTAAGGAAGCCTGGATAATAAATTTAAATATCTATTATATTTTCCATGTAGTTAACAATTTCTGATTCTCCCCATTTCTTTTTTTTTTTTAGGTTTATTTCTTTCTTTATTTATTTATTGCATACAAGCTGGGGTGTAGGTCAGAGGTATGGGGGGGTGAGAGTATTCACCAGAGAGAGAGTGGGGAGCAGAACAGGCAGATTGACTGAAATACACTGCTGAGGGGAGCAGCGGTTGAGGCAGAAGTTTGCTGTGCCATGTGGGAAGCTCCCTGGCCTGGGATGGAACTCATGCTGCAGTGGCTGTGGATAACTGAGACTTAACCCGTTGCTCTACCAGGGAGGCCCCCATTTCTTTGTGTAGATTCCTTTACGTAGATTTTCATCTGTTATAATTTTCTTTCAACCTAATGGACTTTAATATTCCTTTGGTGCAAGTATGTAATCCTTTATTTGGCTGACAAGTTCTTTATTTCATCTTTGCAACTACATTTATGAATCATATTTGTCCAAACATATTTGTTAATATATTTGTCTTGTTTTATCAGTGCATTTGTGGCCTCATAAATTGAATTGGGTCATTCCCATTTCTGCTTTATATGTTGATAGAATTCAATAGTGGTATCATCAGGGCCTGGAGTTTTCTTTGCAGAGAAGTTTTTAAAAATGAATTCAGGGGCCTCCCTGGTGGCGCAACGGGTTATGTGCCCGGTGCTGTGGAGCTGCCGGTGGATGCAGCAGGAGTTTGGTTCCTGGCTGGGGAGATTCCCACATGGCGCAGCAGACCTCTCTTGCCTCATTCACTGCTCCCCTCAGCAGTGTATTTCTTTCGATCTGCCTATTCTGCTCCTCACTTTGTCTCTGGAGAACCCTCTCACTGCCCCACACCTCTGGCCTGCACCCCAGCTTGTATGCAAAAATAAATCTTAAAAAAATTTAATTCAGTATCTTTAGTATAGACAGAGCTAGTTAGATTCTTCTTCCTGAGTGAATATTCCTTACTGTCTCTTTAATGTCTGCTGGGTCTCTAGTGATGTCACCTGTTTTAGTCCTGGTATTGGTTATATTTGCTTTTATTATTTTTTAAATAGATTCCAAACAAAGTTCATATTTTGTCTCATTTGATGTAGGCCAAGTGGTTCTTAAATGGAAACAGTTTTGCCCTCCAGGGAATATTTGGCAATGTCTGAAGATAATTTAAACATTTTTTTATCCTTTTATTTCCTATACATGAATTTTTGTTTAGAAGTTTAATTAGATTCAAGAGTGCAGAAATCTGCATAAGAACTCCTTATCTTTATTTTGCGTTCTTCATATTGTACCATATCAGGAGATTAAATTTAGTCATTTGGTTAAGGTAATGAATATCAGCTATCTAAATATAATTTCCCTTTGGCAGTTAGCATTTATGGGGCATTCCTCTCATACCTGTGTATCCTGCTGCCTGTGAGGCTGTAGTATATCTATTAATGATCCTTACTTGAATCAGCTACAGGATTCTAAAAGAGTGACTCTTTTAAGTATCTTTTTCTTTTCTTCCCTTATTACTAGCATTCTTCAATAAGGAAGAGCTTTTCTTTCTTCAGTCCCTCCTTTAGTAGTAGAGATTCATGAATTTTTATTTATTCAATATATTAAAATCAATTCCAGTTATTCTTGATGCTCTGAAAATCAATGTTGTCTCCTTCAGAGATTCTTCTTTGTGCCTTTGGGCTGATCTTGTGAGCCTTGAGTACATTCTGTAGCTCTCTTGGCACAACCAGATGTCACAGGCCTTTTAATTTTTTAAATTTTCCAAATTCTAGTCATAGAACTATTTATCTTAGTAGCCTTAGTACTGTTGAATAGGGATGGTATTTAGAACTAAGATCTGGGAGCTAGATATAGCCTTTGTTACTGCTTTGTCATTTTTTTTTTTTTGAAATCCTTAAAAGGAGGAGCTGTCACAATACATTTCATTATAAAATGGTTCCTATTGATATTTCCATTTCAAAATTATATATTTAAAAAATTTTCCTTTCTTCCTTTCCTTCATTAAAAATCTTAGTCCCTATTATTATTATAGTTCCTTATTTGCTTTATCTTATAGTAAATATCAAATATTTTGAAATTACAGTAATTGGTATTCTACATGAATTCTTAGTACTTTTACCTGAGTGAAGTTTAAGCTGTCTTTATAGTTTTGTTTCTTAGAATTTATCCCACTAGAGATCAATACACTCAGAGAATGATATTCACAATTAACTTGGAATAATGATTTTCTTTGCACATGTTAGTATTTGATAAGCAGTTAAATTAATGTTCAGTGTTAGGAATTGCTTTTTTTCCCCCACTTTGTTTTGAATATGTAAAACATTTTCAGTTTTTCAAAAATCAAGTCTGTAATAAAAACCTACCTAAAAAAGTCTTGCTCCCATTTCTATCCTGTCTACTCCAAAACCCTGTAAATAAACATTTTCTTTGATTTTTGGTTTATTCTTCCACTGTGTGTTTTGGCTTTCAAGTAACCATATAGATAGAGATTCTTATTTCTTCTGTTTCCTTAAAGAGAAGATACTACTATGTATGTGTAGTTCTGTATATTGCTTTTATTTTAGTTACATATTTTGGGAATCACTGTACTTGTCCAAGTTTTACCTTTGTCTCATCAGACATATTTTTTTATTCATAACAAAACCCATGATTTTGAGTAAACTTCATAATTGGTTTGTAAAAGAAAGTACATTTCTCAGTGCCTGTAAGATGTGGAGTTTATGCAATAGAAGAGCTCTGAACTTTGAATCTAATCTTTAGTGGCTCTTAATTTCTTTCTGTCGAATAATAAGGTTTGTTCATGTAACCTAGGGTCTCTTCCCTCTAAATTCTCAGGAAGCAGAGAAGGTATGGGTGTGATACAGACTGTTAGCAACCTGATGTTCTTATTTCAGGCTAAATTTTAATTCCTCATATCCCTATTTTTATTTTGGCAGTTATAATCACTTTAGGTAAGAGGAATATGTGTATTATATATGTATGGAGGTGTGCATATGTGTGTATATATAAACATAGTGTATTCTAGGTTTACATGAGAATGAAATATTTTATGAGTATCCTTTTAGTCTAGCACAATCTGTTATAGAAGGATCCTGTAGGATCTTTTCTTAACTCTGGAATGATAGAAAAGTTTTCCTGTATTTTTTATAATCTTTAAAGACTAATCAATTGAATATTAAAGCATTATCCTGTTCCTTGCTCCTTTAAAGTCTTCAGAATTCTTTGCAACATTTTGTCCTGATGGTGAGCTTTTTTTTTTTTAAGATTTATTTATTTATGCATGTAAGAGCTGGGGTGTAGGCCAGAGGTGTGGGGTGGTGAGAGGATTCACCAGAGATAGAGTGGGGAGAAGAACAGGTGGATTGACTGAATTACACTGCTGAGGGGAGCAGTGGGCCGGGCAGGAGAGTTCTGCTGCGCCAGGTGGGAATCTCCCTGGCTGAGGATCGAACTCATGCTTCAGTGTCTGCAGATAGCTTCATAGACTGAGACTTAACCAGTTGAGCCACCAGCGAGGCCTGATGGTGAGCTCTTTATTCAGTGTTTGCCTCTGTTGTGTGGGGGAAACATGGTTCCAGTTTCAAATTTATTCAAGCTATTATTATTACTTGAGTCATAACTTAATATTTACTTTACCTCTGCAGCATGACCTCCCTTTGCATCATTTGAAGAGTTACAATATTAAATCAGGATTTTCAGAGAGGAACTCAAATCAGGAAAATAGCTATAAGCATACTTCATTTTGAAGATCATTTTTTTTAATCAGTAAAATGTAAACATGAGTTTTCTGCAGAATGCATTCACTTGTGAAGTAAAAATATTTAAGATGATGTTGCTGTTTAGCTCTCAGAAACAATCTTCTTTGGTTTTTCTGCATGTCTGATCTTTGTCACAGTGGGAAGAAGTGTTGAAAGTTTATAGGGAAAGATAAAGAGTAGATGCATTAATTAAGGGGCTTCTGAGAAGAAGTTATTTGTGAAGTTTTGAAAGTGGTAAATGTAATTGATGTTAAAGGTGTATTTTCTGAAATATTTTTAAATTTGGATTTCTTTGTTAATCTTTTGTTTCTTACATGTGTTAAACTATGAAATAAAGCTAATCATGGTTGACTGGCTGCAACTTAACGACAGAAATTTGGAGACTAGGAGATGTTTGCTGTCTTTGAATTCATTATTAGAGGATAGCCATTTAGGTCCAGACAACATGAATGCTGGTGAGCATCTTTCTTGTGGTCTTAGGAGTCAGAAGATACCTGAAATAGACAAATCTGAAAGCTTCAGAGCATAAAATGTAATCAAATTGAGTATATATATTTAAATTTTATTTCTTCATAATTGAAAATTGTTGATTTGGTGCAAACATGTAACTACTAGGTTGATTTCTGTGTCCAGGTATTTTCAGAAATACAGGTTTGTGAAATAACCTAAAACCAAAGCACAAGGTTTGGTGAACAGATTCTTAGCATACATGTACTCTGTTAAATGCATAGATAGTGCATGGCTCCCTGGTGACCTAGGGGTTAAGTGTCAGTGCTGTCACCTCTATGGCCTGAGTTTCATCCCTGGCTAGGGAGCTAACCCAATTGTGGCACAGCAGACTGCTCCGATTGTGCCTGCTTCTCCCCTTAGCTGTGTATTTCAGTAAATCCGCCTGTTCTACTCCTCACTCTGTCTCTAGTGAGTCCTCCACCCCCCACTCCCACCTCAGTACCTCTGGCCTTCATCCCAGTTCTTCTGTGAAAAAAAAAAGAAGAAAAGAAAAAAAGAAAGTGCGTGACCATAAAAAAAGTTATTTTAAAAATTAAGGAAGGTACTTTGTGCTAAGTTCTCAGAATGTAAGGTTTTATTGAAAAATTATGAAAAGGAAAAAAAAGATTTAGCCAGTGTTGATATATTTTTGCAAAAATACTTAAAGATTTTTAAATATCATACAGTATATATAAATTTATTTTTACTTAACATTTGTAGTTTTCTTATATACCAATCATTTTTTTAAAACTCATAACAGCTCTAAATATTTTCATGCTTTTATGAGAGTATGTTTTGCTAATGATCATTTTCTCCCAGTTGTTTAACAATAAACCACATTTAACTTAACATGAAGCTTTTAAATTTTTTTTTATTTTTTAAAGATTTATTTATTTTATGCATACAAGCTGGGGTGTAGGCCAGAGGTGTGGGGTGGTGAGAGGATTATCCAGAGACAGAGTGGGGAGCAAAACAGGCAGATGGACTGAAGTACACTGCTGTGAAGGGGGCAGTGGGCGAGGCAGGAGAGGTCTGCTGTGCCATGTGGGAGTCTCCCTGACTGGGTATCAAACTCGTGCGGCAGTGGCTCTGGATTGCTGTGCTTAACACGTTGTGCCATCAGGGAGGCCCAACATGAAGTTTTTAATCTCATATTTTGTAGTGAAAGTTCCACACTGCTCAGTTATTTCACTAAAATATTTTATGTTGCATAGATTTTTAAAATGATGATTATTTATAGGCAGACATCTATATTACATATGTTAATGATATAAGGAAAAATAGTCATCTAAGTGGAAATAGAAGTAAGCTTACTTCATGTCAAAAGCGTTTATTTTGCCTTGTTTACTTTTCACAAAATAATTACTTTGGAACTTTTGACAGCATATAGGTCTGACAGTGCATTTGGATTGATTATCTTTAAGCAGCATCATGTATCATCTATCCTTTTTATAGAATTTTATTCTTACACCTTCTACAGGTAGAGGGAGGCAAAATAGAACTCCCTGACATTTGTGAGGAAGGTGCTTTTACTTTTACCAAAATATTTTCTATTTTTATTATGATACTGTTTTCTTGTTGGGTTCCCCTGTTAGAGGACGTCTTTCAATTTCTTTGCTGTAAGTACTTAGATTGTGAAGGCTTGTTGCTTTTGCCTTTGCCTTGTGATTCTCTGACAATCACAAAATTATGCCCATTTACTTCTCTGGTACATTTAATATACATGGGTCTAGATAATTCTCTGGAGCTACTTGGGTAGACCAGAATTAAATAGGTTTTTTATTTGAATAGTGAATCGATGACTATTAAAATAGTTATGTTCCTATCATACCCTGTCTTCCACTCCCTGCTCAGTAAACTATACTGTGTGGACCCTAAACTATTTCTGACTCATCTAAAGGTTAATGTAGCAGAAAATAAAATTCACCTTTCATTTAACCTTGTTGGTGGAGTTAGTAGGGGGTGAATTTTGAGTATCTGACATACTCTGCAACCCTTCTAGAGAATAATGTTCTACCCGCATTTATATGTGTCATTTGGAAGATGCAGGAGAAAGTCATTAGTATAGATTGTTTCTCATACTTGATTTAAACCTGATATGCACATCTATAGTGTTACCTTTAGTTGACACTTGGTAGATATTTGTTGATTAAATAAGGAAACTTGGATTCTATTTCCAGCTCTACTACTGAGTAGACAGTTTTCTACTCTGCTGGGCACACTTTATTCCAATTCAACTGGTTTGCAATTCACAAGAACTAAGGGCCAGAAAGTACCATGAGTCAACAGACTGAGTGTTTGAAGAAAACAGCTCTCATGCTGTGCTACACTGAAGGCTAGAGGACAAGACCTTAAGATGGAATGGTCAGATTGAGTGAAGAGAGTGTGGTTTAATCCACCCTTGAACCAGATACACTTTGTGGCATTACTCAGTTCTGTTATATAAGAACATAGTTCTGGCATATGGTGTAGAGATTGCCCAGGGGTTGGGTCATTTTATTTCTCTTACGAATAGTCCAAATTTTATTTGGCCCTGAGCCAGTGAGGGAGTGGTTAATTTTATGGATTCTTTAGAACCATGTTGAGAATAATTTCCTTTAAATTAGTATTCTTCCTTCGGTTAAATATAGAACTTTGAATTTTGACGTACACCCTCTCCTTCCCACTTGCACTGTCATTTATTTTCCACCCACACGTACCCAACACTCCATTGAGCTTCAATTTTCCTTTTATCTCTTCTTCCATATATCAAACTATTTCTTATCTATGACACTGTGTATGGTGAGACTTGGTCTGTGTGTCAGTATGAGATCAGTGATCAGGGCCAGGTAAGTAGCTGGGTGCAAAGAAGCTGCATCACACTTGCTCTGGCTCTTCTACTCTGTAACATTCTCTAAGCAGCTAGGCTGCCACTGGGGGCAAAAAAGGAGTGGGTTCCTGCCCTTTTCTTCTTTCAGATTGAATTTAAGAGTATGGCATTCTAGTTCTCCTTGTGGTTGGGAGCATCTTGCTTGGCCCAGGGTCAAGAATCACCTCTTCCAATCCTATTGAATAGTTCTTCCAGAGACTAAAGACTGATTCTCACCCCTTTCCCTCACCCCTTTCTAAATTAGCTCCTGTATGAGTTTCAGAAAGGGTTTCACAGTTCCTTGACTGCAGGCCCATGGGAAGTGCTAGAGGAGGTGAGAATTCCTGTGGTGAGGCCTCCTTGTGGATCTGGTGGTCTGGCCATTCTTCCTCTGGGCACCACAGGGCCATCTTTTGCCTCTTTGGAATTTCTCAGTTCTTACTATCTGGCTTCATATATCCAAAGGTCCTAAGCTTCAAGCTACTGTTACCATTTGTTTTTTCCTAGTACCTTACCTCTCTTTTATGGCATCTTTTGACTTTTGCTGTTATAGTCTGATGATACACTTATTTTTCTAAGTAATTTTTTAAACAGTCCTTTAGCAAAGGTGTACTGACTGGGAAAGAGCTACTTACTTGCCATTGGAAGGTTTTGGAGAGAGCCATTTGCTCTTGTAGTTCTAAAAGAGGTTAGGGGATTTCATAATATAAGAATTAGCTAGTAGGAAACGTTTTGCTATACTATTAATGAAAGAATCAAGGAGGAATGAGCAGATGCTTTTGGTACATCTTTTATAAATTTTGGTTTTGATAATCAATTTTTTCTTTTTCTCAGTTGCTTTAGGTCGTAACCAACCTTTGAAAAAGGAGAAACCAAAATGGAAAAGCGATTATCCCATGACAGATGGACAACTGCGCAGCAAGAGGGACGAGTTTTGGGATACTGCACCAGCTTTTGAAGGCCGAAAAGAGATTTGGGATGCGTTGAAGGCTGCGGCACATGCTTTCGAAAGCAATGATCATGAACTGGCGCAAGCAATCATTGATGGTGCAAATATAACATTGCCACATGGTAGGTCTGGCCCTGTAGGACTTGGGGAGCACCATCAACTCATTTTGAATAGCAGGAAATGCAATGGGAAGTTTTCTTTCTTTCTTTTTTTTTTTTTAAAGATTTGTTTATTTATGCATATAAGCTGGGGTATAGGCCAGAGGTGTAGCCTGGTGAGAGGGTTCGCCAGAGACAGAGTGGGGAGCAGAACAGGCGGATTGACTGAAGTATACTGCTGAGGGGAGCAGCGGGCCAGGCAGGAGAGGTCTGCTGCACCGTGTGGGGATCTCCCTGGCTGGGGATTGAACTCGTGCTGCAGTGGCTCTGGATAGCTTCATAGTGCTGCGTTTAACATGGTGCGCCACCAGGGAGCCCTCTTTTTTTTTTTTTAAATGTACTAAGGAGTAGTGTTTTTCTTTGCTTCTTTCTATATCTTTCAGCTGAATAAAGGTTTAGTTTGTTTTTTAATTTTTTAATCTTAAGAAAAGAACACTTGAAAACCTGTTTTCTAATTCCCATATAGCCTAGTTCTTCATTAGCTTCCTCCCTCTCCCAAATCTTTTAGAATCACTATTTCACTTATTCTCCAGCACCAAAGAGGCACTCTCAATTTAGATTTCAGAGACTATAGCGACTCCGTGATCACTCCTTTAGTCATTATACTTTCTTATCAAACCTGTTTTTAGCATAATGAGCAAACCTAAACTTAGAAGTGTTGTTACGGGCAGTTTTCAATGATTATGGCCCTGAGTATTATTAGAAACATCTCTCCTTTGCTTTGCAATGTGACCCTGGGGACCATCATACACTTTGAATGTTTCCAGAGGCAGGCGTGTGCTAGACCCATGATCATCCTCTTATTTGGTCTCCTTTATTAGAAAGACAAAAAATTGTCAGGATATACTGAGTCTTAACGTGTTAGTTTTGTATTTTATTCTTTGTGTTCTTTTGATTACTGTATTTGCAAGTTTTTCTTCTGTTTTTGAAGTTAATATTTTTCTACATTGTTTTTTTTTCATACATGTATAATTACCTTTATTCTCTTGCATTGATTTCTATTATTCATTATGAGGCAATAAAGGGAAGAGCGTTTCTTGTTACTATATCTTGTTTCCTTTTTATTATCTTCATTTTTTCTACACTTTTAGAGGAACTGTGCTTTTCACTGTTAATTATCTACTGTTAATCATCTAAAAGTCCTTCGATCTTTTTAAAATAAAAGATATTTAACTTAATATCCATCTCAATTTTTTAAATCTCCATTAATTTATTACCACAGGATTGTATTAATGACATTTGTTGAGCACCCACTGTATGTAGATCACTTTTTCTACACAGGTATAAAAATGATCCCTCTTGTATTTGAAAACTTTATGTTAGAATGCCACTTTTGTATGACTTTTTAGTCTCTATTTTCATGGATAGTTTCTAAATTCTGTACTGCTTATATGTTTGGGGTGGACATCATCTCACTCCATTACTTTTTTTTAGTTTTACAATTTGTCTTCAAATATTGCCTTTATTAATACAAAGGAAAGGCCTGTAAAGGAATTTGACTTCCTTTACAAATAATTTTATCATCTTTTTTAAAGAAAAAATCTTATTTCCTCTTTTTTAAACAGAATGTACTTATATTTGCATAGGCCTGCAACTGAGGGGGGTGGGGAGAAAAGTTTGTGTACTATCCATGATTGTTTTATTTAGAAACCTGAGATCCAGAACCCTTAAACTTTGACTTCCTTATTTTGCAGTTAGAATAGTTATTTATAGGAATATTTGATTGTGGTCTGTAATTGTGGCCTCCTTTACAAGTTCATGGAGGCAAAGTAGCTCTGGCTCATGTAAAGAGGGGTCCCTGCATATCCTGTTGGTGATAGACTCAGATCTTTGAAGATTCTAGTCCCTCATTTCTGTTTATGTGAACTGCCAAGAAAAGTAATGTTGTTGGCAGCTCCACAAACCAACAGATTAGGGAACATTTTTCTTGGAAAAATTAGAATATTGGATGAGCCTCTATACCCCGTTTCTATGTTTAAGGAATATTTTCTGCTTTAGCTAGAATGAAACTGATGTCTGTCTCTTGTAAAGTTCTTTAATAACTTTCTGCATTACTAGCATTGTCATTGATATCCTTGATTGAACTCTCTTGTTCATATCTGAAATTTATCAAAAGTCCACTTTCTTGGGTGAACTTTGAAATTCTGTCATATATTCCAACCATTCGTTTATAAATTAGCTATTTAGGTGCTTGTACCTAGATCTGCTCAGTGGTATTACAGAAATTTCGTCCATCTTTTTGATATAATTCTAAACTATCTCATATCTTAAGTTTGACTTCTTGCATAGGTTTTAGCTATTGTTTGGCTCAAGGGTTGGTATCAGACCGAGCCTTAATTCTACTTCTACCTTACTACTTTTGGTTATGTGACTTTGCGCAAACACTTCTCTTCTGTAAGCTTTGGTTATGTCATTTGTAAAATATGGATTGTGACTACCTGCTGCATAGGGTGGTTGTATTGATGAAATGTGTTAACATGTAAATTGCTTACCATAATCCAGAAGCACTAAAAAATACCTAATAAAACAGTAGTGTTGATGGATATTTCTTGAACTCTGATTTTAACAAATGTAATCCTTTCACCATAATCTTCATAGATTTTACTCATTTTCTGGGTTTATTATCTCCTGTTAATATCTTTCTTGGACTTTTAGGCAACTCTGCCTAATGGAATTTTGAGATTGTGTTGATTCAGTACACCAGTAGTAACAGATTTATTAACTGGATACCAAAGCAGTGATGAGGTGGTTAGTTTCATTCTATGCCTGGTCTTTCTCTATCCCCTTCATCTTTATTTGTCAGTGTTACCCATGAGAGTATTGAGTAGATCACTGACAATCTGAAGATATGCCATTCCTTTCCAAGCTTTCTTGAATCAAATCTCTCCCCTCTCTTGTTTTCATCTCATTTTCTCTGCTTCTATTCACATAATCTTTTTGTTATTAATATTATCATAATGTTCATATTATCTTTCCAATATAAATACTAGAATTTGAAGTTTTTATGAAAATGTCTTTATAAATGTTTGTACATGTCTTGTTATGTTACCTGTGTTGTCTGTTACTTTAGATTGTATGCAAGGATTATGTCTTTTTTAGTTTAAATTGCATTTGGTGTTGTATTTTGTGCATAGAAATTATGTATTTGTTATCACCCTTTTTACTGTGTGATGATAGGTATCCTATTATATGACTTAATTTTCTTTTTAAAAAAAATTATTTTTTTACATCATTGTTCATTTTTTGTACCGTATACATTTTTTGTACAGTATACATTTTTTGTACATTATACAGTGTACAGTATACAGTATACATTTTTTGTATAATGCTACAAATGTACAGTGTTTGATTTCTCCACTCAGGTGTAATCCCCATAAAATTCCCACCACCAAATCACCATAGTCTCTTGTGCTCTTTCCTCCCCTGTTTTGATCCCTCTTTCTCCCGCTCCCCTGCTGTATGCCTTTGATTTATAGTTTGCCAGCTAATTTTATCTTTTTTTTCCCTGACCCCTTGTTTGGTTTCCCTGTATACCTTATATAAGTGAAACGATCCAATAGTTTTCTTTGTCCTTCTGACTTATTTCACTATGAATAATCCCTTCCAACTCCATCCATGTTGCTGTAAATGGCATGAGTTTATCTTTATCTTTTTTTTGAAGTTGTTTTTTTTTTAAAGATTTATTTATTTATGCATACAAGCTGGGGTACAGCCAGAGGCGTGGGGTAGTGAGAGGCTTCACCAGAGACAGTGGGGAGCAGAACAGGCAGATCGACGGAAATACACTGCTGAGGGGAGCAGCGGGAGAGGCAAGAGAGGTCTGCCGCGCCATGTGGGAATCTCCCTGGCTGGGCATCGAACTCGCATTGCCGCTGCAGACAGCTCCACAGCGCAGCGCTTGACCACTGCGCCACCAGGGAGGCCCGAGTTTATCTTTTTTGATTGCTGAATAATATTCCATTGTGCATATTTAACACATATTCTTGATCCAGTTATCTGTTTTTGGGGCATTTAGGTTGTTTCCATTTCTTAACTATTGTAAATAATGCTGCAATAAACATAGGAGTACAGGGTTCATTTTGAATTAATGTTTCTGTGTCCTTTGGGTAGATCCCTAGGAGTGGAACTGCTGTACAGCAGCTCCATTTTTTTTTAAGATTTATTTATTTATGCATGCAAGAGCTGGGGTGTAGGCCAGAGGTGTGGTGGGTGGGAGGATTCACCAGAGACAAAGTGGGGAGCAGAACAGGCGGATTGACTGAAATGATCTGCTGAGGGGAGCGGTGGGTGAGACATGAGAGTTCTGCTGCGCCACGTGGGTCAGCTCCCTGGCTGGGAATCAAACTTGTGCTGCAGTGGCTGCGGATAGCTTCATAGTGCTGAGAATTAACCCCTTGTGCCACCAGGGAGGCCCCAGTAGCTCCATTTTTAGTAATTTGAGGGTCCTCAGCACAGCTTTCCATAGTGGTTGGACCAGTTTGCATTCCCACCAGTAGTGTAAGAGGGTTCCTTTTTCTCCATATCCTTGCCAGCATTTGTTGTTGCCATTTTTTAATATGTGCCATTCTCACTGGTGTGAGGTGATATCTCATTGTGGTTTTGATGTGCATTTCCCTGATTGTTAGTGATGTTGAACATTTTTTCGTATACCTGTTGGCCATTTGCATTTCCTCTTTGGAGAAGTGTCTCTCTAGCTCTTCTGCCCATTTTTTGACTGAATTGTTTGCTTTGTTTTTATTTAGTCATGTGAGCTCTTTGTAGATCTTTGAAATCAGACCTTTTTAAGTTATGTGGAGTGCAGATATTTTCTCCCAATCAGTAGGGTGTCTCTTTGTTTTGGTTATTGTCTCTTACTGTACAGAAAGTTTTTAGTTTGGTGTAGTCCCAGCTGTTTATCTTTTTCTTCATTTTCTTTGCTTCTGGAGAAGAGTCCTCAAAGGTGTTTCTGAGGTGTATCATGGAGTTTTTTGCCTATGTTTTCTTCTATGTATTTTATGGTTTCAAGTCATATTCAAATCCTTTATCCATTTTGAATTGGTTTTTGTGCATGGTGTGATTAATTTTAAATTAAAATTTTCAAGAAAATAACAATTAATTTTCAAGAAAAGAACAGAATCACTTTCCTTCTATGTTTCCTCCTTCTTTTCTTTTTCTTATAGGGACTCCATTGATAATTATTATCTTGTCTCAATTCCAGTCATCAGGTCATTATATTCCTGACTTACCCAAGGACAAAATAATTCTGTACTTTCAAAGTAAGAAATACCAAAGTAAGAAATACTTTTAATACCACTGATAATTTTTGGGTACATTATTCTCAGATGTCAATAGGGCAGGTTAAGGGAGAAGTTGGTGTCATAATTATCTGAGAATTTTGTTTATATACTTAGTTTTCACTTTGAAAATATGGACATGTATATTGTGGCAAAAACTCCTTGGATGATTCTGATATGCTACCCCTTTTCCAGACTCTTCCATACTATAAGAGTTTTATTTTCCATTATCTACATGGCCTTTTAAAACTCACAGCCCTTAATTTCTTGAAGAGCTTATTTTCTTCCTCTAACTGATTGTTATTTTGCCATTATCTAAAAATCCTAAAACATTCTTAATACAGTATTTTGTTGGTAAAAACTTGCTACAAATTAGCATCTTGCCCAAATTAACATAAACAGGTTTTTTAAAAAAGGTGATTATTTTCAGTATGGTTCATAGTGACTGTTGATTTTCCACTAGCGCTTGTTCAGAAACAATACCTGTTTATTTTGTAAAGATGAGCATTTAATCCTTGGTAGAATTATGGTGTAGGAGATTAAAAAGGACATTAAAAATTATCTATTCCGCTTCCCTACCTTCTAATTTTGTAGAAAGATTATTGTAAATATTTCTTTAGCATTTACAATTAATGTTTTTTCACATTTCTGTGCAATTCTAATGTAAAAAACTCCTCTCATCACCTTCCTTGTAGAGAGTAGTAACTGCTCAACATTTAGACATTTTTCTCCAATTTCTAAGACTTCACTCTAACTTGATTTATTTTACTGCTCATAGCCAAACATTACCAGTTTTTCCATTTGGCTTTTGAAAGTATGTTTTGCGCTTAGGGATGTGGGAGATAGAAAAAGTTATTCTTTAAGAACTTATTTTAAAATCCTCTTCAGAATACAAGAGGGAAAGCAGTTGCCCCCAGATTTTTTCCCCAGATCTTATCTCAAAATATATCAAATGTGAATAAATTAAACTATGTATAATGCAATTTACATGTTTTAAAACTAATGCACTTATAAATAGACTAAGTAGAGCATTTCTATGTATAGAGAACCAACATGATGAAACTAACACCTGGACTGAGATTCAGGAATAATAAAATAGTAATAACTCATGTTTTGAATTGATAATGTTTAATTCTCATGTCTATGATAATCACCTATAACAATCCCTATTATAAACAGATCAGGAAACTAAAACACAGAAAGGTTACGTTATTTTTCTGAAATGTAAGTCATGGAATTGGGATTTGAACACAGATTTAACACTAAGGCAACTTGATAACACTGTCAAGTCATTTCACCTCTGTTTTCTATAAAGTGAGAGCACAAGTAATCTTTTTTTTTTAAATATTTTTATTTATGCATACAAGAGCTGGGGTGTAGGCCAGAGGTGTGAGGGGGTGAGAGGATTCACCAGAGACAAGAGTAGAGAGCAAAACAAGTGGATTGACTGAACTACGCTGCTGAGGGGAGCAGCAGGCAAGACAGGAGAGGTCTGCTGTGCTATGTGGGTCAGCTCCCTGGCCGGGGATTGAACTCTTGCTACAGTGGCTGCAGATAGCTTCATAGTGCTGAGACTTAACCCTGTGCACCACCAGGGAGGCCCCAACATCACAAGTAATCTTCAGTGTTAATTCTGCGTCTAACATTTTAGGTCCCCCACACTGTATAGGATAGTTTAGAACAATAAACTTCTGTTACTACTTAAGAGAAACAAGTGGTTTCTCTAGGACACAGATAAACAGGAGATGCATATATGTAGGCCTTGTTTCTAGTTCCTTTTAAGTGTGTTAGAAGCCTGTTAAGAAGCAGGCCATCAATTCTGATTCCTTTAAAGGTACAGTAAGAATTTGTCTTTTAATAAATGTAGTTGATAAGTTGCTTTGTGAATGAAAGCACAAAGATTGCAACATAGTGGGAGACAGGCTGTTCATCAAAATGTTGTGTTTAGAAGTGAAATGGCTATAATAAAGGTTCTGATGACTGATTAATTACAAATTAAGTGTTATATCCTTTTCTTTCTAGCCTCAAAGAAACAAAAATTATTTTGAATTTTAAAATGTAAATTTACGAACTCCTGTTGCTGTCACCCTTTTTCTTCAGTTTAGAGCAGCAAAGACACTAAAATAACTGAGGTAGGAAGTTGTCCCTGAGTCAGTAGTAGTCTCTCTGAAGACCATACCTTTTCATTGCCCTTCTGGGTAGCGGGGGTGCCTATCCAACTGCAGGCAAAAAGGGTTTCTGATTTGGTCTTTAGGAGCATGCTGTATTGACTTCTTTGTCTATAAAGTTGGGTCAGTTTAAATAGAACATGGTGTCCAAGTGCTTCGATCTGTTCTTTGTTCCTTTTATAGAGCTGGAGAGAAACATCAGTATCCCTAAGCAATGTGGCACTTTACCCAGCTCTGAATCCTGGGCTGACCATCACATGACTTTAGCATTATATATAAGCTAAGACACTTTTAACTTGTGCTTGTAGAAGAGCCGGTAGACTTGGTGCTTCTGAATGTCTCAGTCTTAATTGTTAATTTGGTGGGTTGAGAGAGCTAAACCTGGCTTCTCCTGAAAGCCTGACTACCAGATATAAGCTTGATATAATTCTTAGCAAAGCATTTGCCTGAGCGAACCTGTAAGTTGTTGTTCGTCCCGAAAGACTACTCTTGATATCTAGATGGAGGATAATTTTGATGACCCTTTGACTCAGGTTTGTAGAGAACTACATGAAGAATAAAGCATGGACTCAGATTTGATGAAACCTTGATCCTTTTTGACAATGCCATAGGTGACATTTCCTCCATAAGGCTGGCTCTCAGAGTTCAACCTGAGTGAGAAGGGAACCAATGTTCTTACTGAGTGGTTTCTATGGATTTATTTCATGTACAGCTGATCCCCAAGTTAATATGATGGTTCAACTCACAATTTTTTGGGTTTACAGCGGTACAAAAGTAACACATATTGGGTTGAAATCATACTTAGTTTTGAATTTCGATCTTTTCTCAGACATACAGTATGCAGTAGGATATTCTGTTTTGGGGCTGGCAGCAGCAGTGAGCCGCAGCTCCCCATCAACCCACAATCATGAGGGCACAGCAATGGCTGTCACTGCAGTAGCCAATAAATTACATGTTCAACGCCTTGTTATAAACTGGGCTTTATGTTAGATGCTTTTATCCACTGCAGGCTAATGAAAGTGTTCTGCACACATTGAAGGTAGGCTAAGCTAAGTGATGCTGTTTAGTGGGTTAGGGCTATTCAATGTATTTTCGACTTGTATTTCAACTAAGGTTGGTTTCTCAGAATGTAACCCCATCATAACTTAAGGAACATCAGTACAAAGCTATTTTGCATATCTTTTTTATTAAATCTTTTGTGAGGAAGATACTGTATTCCTTGCAGACCCAGGTCAGAGATGTTCAAAATTAGGATCTAAATTAAAATTTGAGTGTGATTGACTCCAAAGTCACTGCTCCTCCTATCAGATGTCACTGCTTCACCTTCAGTTTTCTATTCCTGTTCAGGTTCAACAAGGGCTGCCAGAAGAAGAGGTCTAATCCACTATTTCATTCCTTTGCATTCTTTCTATTGTTTCAGAGTTCTTGTCGTAGTTTTAGCTGTGTCCGGTTCACTTAGTGTTTAGGCCTTTCTTTGCCACAGGAAGTTATATTTGTTGAACGGTAGGTGATTGTAAGCCTTCTAGGCCAGTTAGAAAAGAGAAGTCAGGAGTGAAGACATCATAACACAGGCTAAGAAGAGACCCCCTCCATGTGGCAAATGCCTGCAGTTCTAGGGCATTACCCACTTAATTGATTTGGGGAGGGCAGTTTTCTATGTCAGGTTTCTCGTGTGTTTTAAATACTGCATTTCTTCATCTATATCAAAGTATATATATTGAAGTATGTTCAATAGCACATGTGTACACTGTAAAGTTTAATCAGTTCTGACATATACACACCCATGAAGCTATCACCACAAATAAGATCACATTTTCATGTCCTTTTCAAGTTTCCTTTTGCAAAAATTGATTTCCCAACTTTTATAGATTTGTTCATGTAGTTATGCAAGTGTGAGTGGTAAAAATTTTTAGATTGTGTCTTCTATGAGTGAATACAGAAGACTAAGAAGTGAAACCTTTGAGCACTTAACAGGACTTTTTTTTTTAACCTGAAAGACTTTGAGAAAGAGTTCAACGTTAGACTTTCTGGTATTTTAGTAAAGCTGTTTTTTTAATTTGGCATGTAATTTAGTTTTACCTTTATGAGTTTCTTATGAAATAGTTTGAGACCATAGAAAACAGTTGACCAAGGGAAATAGAACAGCTGAAACAATAATTTAGTGAGAAGATTAATTAAAAACAAGTTCAGAAAAGTAATTATAAAATCAGAACAGAAGGTGGAGCCTTGACAACTTTCTTCCCACAGGGGTGCTTTCAGGACTTCCTGACCTGGTGGTGGTGCCCTGGCAGCCATTTATCCTAGCGGGCATCTGGCTAAGACTTGAGGGCTACCTTAGGTTTCATGAGAAGGGAGGAAAAAGACATGCTTCCACAGAGGACAATCGGGGAGCTCTCTAAGCAAGCCTGACTGGAACTTCTTTGGAACTAGTGAAGAATTGCTAAATGGATTGCACCCTCAGTGGCCAGTGGTTTGATGATTAGAACCTTTTGTAAATTGCAGGTGTAAGCATGGCTAAAAGTGATTCTAGAAAGACAGAAAAGTCTCCCATGTTACCAACTTTTACAGTGGTTCCTTCCCTTCTGTGTTTAGAAGCACAGGATTTCTTGAAGCAAAACTCTGCATCTTTTGACTGTGTCCTATTTTTCACACACTCCTCATAAATATCATAGATGAGATATAACACTAATTTGTCTATTTTGTCACATGTGATAGACCACAGCACTGATAGCACTTCTGTTGCCATTTTCTTTTGTCTCATTTTCCAGTTCTGGTTAACATCATTTGCAAATATGTTGTTGGGCTGCCTTTGGCTCTGTTGGTTTCCTGCCCCTTATGATTCATATTTGGCTCCTCATCCCTTTTTTTCTCTGCCTTTATTTTCTTCTTGCTCCATTTCCTCCTTCCCATTAACCATGTCACTAACTTGGGACCCAAGCCCTGAGTCGTATCGCTGCTGGAGGAAATACACATTTACTTCAGGAATATGATTATTTCACTCTTGTCACTTCCTATCTGTGACCCTGGGCAAGTTGCTTCTCTCTGCTTCAGTTTCCCCATTTGTAAAGTGAGTAAACAGACATTTTTTATAGGACTGTTGTGAGGATGAAATATTCATGTGTATGAAGTGCTTAGATCTATAAATAGTAAGCTCGCTTAAGGATTTGCTTTTATGTTTAAATGTGTACATTTGAGAATTTTATTCTGCAAACTGCATTTCTCCGTACACTTCTTTAGTTACCTGCAGGTAAATCGAAGTATCTCATTGAACCCGAAATAGTTAAAAACTAAGCAAAGGCTCTTGTAATGTTAATTTCTGTCATGCTCCTTTCCAAGTTAGTTCTTTCATTTTGTTTTCCATCATTTATAGCCTGTCATTAGGTCCTGCCAGTTACCATTGCTTTCTCTATATCATTGCTGAGAGAGTCAGTGTAACTGTAGTCAGGCCATCATTTTAGCAGATTCCCTGATTCCAATCATTCTCCCCTCCTAGGAGTGATGATCTTTAGACTTTTTCTTGTTAACCAGCATAATGGCTGAATGACTTATGTCCCTGTGGTAGCCAGCCCTGTCTATTTCTCACAGTATTATTTTAACTCCCGAACTTTTCTCGCAGCTTTTGACTGTTGCTATGTGGTAACTTGACATCATTGAGTCTATATCCACCTCAACAGAGGCACTTGCTATTCCCTACTTAACTTGTACTAATTTTTGTTATGTCATTCCTGTTTCTTGGGAGCCTTTCATTTCTATTCTGTATTGTGCCCAGAACATATTATTAGATTTCTACAGAATTTTTCCTTGGCTCTACCAAGTCTAGTCACTTTTCTGTTTGATTGTTCAGGTCCTGTGTTTGATTTCTCAGTGTATAATTTGTAGTTAGGTTTTTGGCGGATATGTTATATCTGATTATCTTGATTCTAAGCTCCTGGAGATAGAGGACACGTTTGGCTTTCTTGTAACCTTCCTTTAATGCCAGTGACATGCCCTACTAAATACCCTTCTAGGTATTTAGTAACTGTTCACACAGTGACCCAGAGAATGTGAGAGTTGTTTACTAGTAACCCTCACAAAGTCCTGAAGAGCTTGTGCAAGAGAGATCATTATTAGAGCAGTTTTGTCTTCAGTAGAGAGAGTTGGGACAGAAAGTGGTGATAGACTGGGAGTATATTATTCAAAAGAGCTGGCCCTATGAGAGGAGTCATAGGTAATTCTGGGGTAGTATTCAGCAGTGGGTTTTAGTGTTCAAAAATGATTTTTATTGATACTTCATGATCCAAGATATTTAATTTGGGGAAAAGGGTAACCCATGAAACTGTAACCTAAAATGTAATCAAACCATATTTGAATAGATTTCTCCCCTGTTTAGTTTTTAGTTTAATCTAAAATTAGAGCATATTTATAACTCAGGTTATAATTTTACAGGCAGAAGTGAGGAAATTAGTAAATAAACCAGAATACTGTGTCAAATGCAAGTGACCTTTTCTAAAAAATAAAATAAGGGAGCTTCTGCGCAATAGAGTCTGGCTAGCTTGTTTCTAGATATAAGCACTGTGTGGGCTTGAATAAGAAGATAAACCATCTAGCTGTACCTCTTCCATGGCAATTTTATTCAGATTATATGAGATCTGAAAACTGAACCCCTGACTTGATAGACTGAAGGGAAGAAGAGACTCCAGGTTTCCGTTCTGATGGAGGAATGAATATTCAGATGTAGAAAGAGCCCACGTGCCTATCAGACTGTGATTTGTGTGAGGTTGGTGTGTACTACTGTTTTAACACTATAGAAGAGGCTGCAGTGACGTTTCTAGTCCTGGCTCCTAGTGAAGCTGAAAGTGTAGGCTGTCCATCAGTAAAGACATCTTTCTTGCCTGAATAAAAGTTTGACTGCTTTGGGCCTCCCTGGTGGTGCAGTGGGTTAAGTTGCAGCCCTGTGAAGCTTTTGGCAGCCATTGCAGCACGAGTTCGATCCCTGGCCAGGGAGATTCCCACATGGCGTAGCAGACCGCTCCTGCCTCGCCTGCTGCTCCCCTCAGCAGTGTATTTCAGTCAGTATCCCTGTTCTCCTCCCCACTCTGTCTCCGGTGAATCCTCTCAACCCTCCACACCTCTGACCTACACCCCAGCTTGTATGCAATAAATAAATGAATCTTTAAAAAAAAAGTTTGACTGCTTTGACTTGCAGTTCTGCTATTTTATTTTTATTGGATGCCATATACAGCATGTTAATTTGATATACTTATGTATTGTAAAAGGATTGCTGTTGTAGTGCTACTTAGCATCTCCAGCAGGGTATGTAATTACAGTACAATATCATTGTCTATATTTCATTATTCTGTGCATTAGGTCTCTGGCCTAGTCACTAATTGCAGGCTTATAGTCTGGCTATTTTGTTTCTTGTGTTTGAAGATGAAGCAGCATATGTAAACTTGGAAACTACTGTAGAGGTCAGTTTTACGCTGCTTCATTTTGCTGATTGAGAAAGGTATAAAGTTAGTGCAAGATTAAACATCTAGTTAATATTAGCTAATTAATGGGCATTTTATCGCTGTCTCCTGATTCCAAAGGTAATGTTTTGAAATAGTGCCTCTGTAAGAAAGTTTTTCTAGTAGAACAGTTATGTAAACATCATCATACTTATTAGATTGACACTATCTCCCCTCCCCTTCCCCATCAGTGGGCTGTGTATCTGCAAGTGTTTTCATTTAATTGAAGTAACATTGCATTGTAACAATAAGTAAGTTTATGGTGTGTGCTTCATTAAAAATTGACCTATGTATGCACTACATTAAGTTCACCCACTAAAAGTTCAGTTCTATATTTCGTAGTATAGTTGTCTACTTTGTCTCAATTTACCCAGGTCACCCACCCCACTCCTGTAACCACTAATTGGTGGTCTGAAAGTTTATTTTTGTTTTACTTACTTCATCTCTCTGTTGTCTGTGCATACCAGTGAATCATACACTTTGTCTTTCTCAGTCTGGCTTATTTCTCTAAGCGTCAATACACTCTAGGCCTATCCATGTTGTTGTAAATGACAGGATTTGGTCTTTTTTTGATAGCTGGATAGTATTCCATTGTGTGTATAGACTATATTTTCTTCATCCACTCTTCTGTCAGTGGACACTTAGGTTGTTTAAAGTTCTTGGTTATTGTAAATAGTGTTGCAGTAAACATGGAGGTATTATATCTCCAAATTCATAGTTTTGGGATCTATATACTCAGACATGGGATAACTCAATCTTATGGAAGATTATATGGAATTTCTGCTTCCCATCATGGCCATACTAATTTACATTCCTACTAATAGTGTGTAAGGGTTCCAGGAGGTGTTTTCCTCATAGAAGTGATGAGTCTGTAGTGAATTTTCTACTTTGTTTTTCCTGCTCCTCCTGATGGCCAACCCACCTGAAAGACACTGGCAGGTTTCTTTGCTCAGGACTAGGAACATAAAGTATATAGACGGTGAAGTTTACATAGTTGATTGCACCTGTTTATAAAAAAACCTTGGTACTTGAATGTAGTGGTCACTAGTATGGAGACCTGCTGCTGGTGAGCACAGCCATGCCTGCAGTATACCCATTTCTGCAGTGTCATAGCTCTGTCCAGATTAACTAGTGAACAGCACAGAGGCTGAACAGTATCTTGTTCAAAACACAGTGGGAAAGGGTGGGTCAGACCTGTGTGGTCTGCTTGGTGACTGAGCTCTCAGCCCTGCCCATCTTATGTAACTTGGAAGGCTGACTCTGTCCTTTCTGTGGTGGATTGGTGACCACTGCAGTCTCATTTTGGATGTTTTGTGCTTTCATCCTATTAATAGTGACCACAGAGATCAATTCATTAACTCATTTGTTCATTGACAACCATTTCTCAGTGTCCCAATCCCCATATTCATAAGCTTGTCTGTGTTTTGAATATTGTAGAGGTTTTTGTTTTTCATCCAAATTAATAATCAGCTGCCATTAATATTCCAGTTTGAGCAAAGGACATGGTCAGAATAACCTTGCAATAAAAGACTCATTAAATATGTTTTCAGGTACCCCAAGGGAAGTTCTGGTAATTATAATGAGTTTAAACTTTAAAGATTTTTGCCATTCATACCTTTTTCTAAACCATTTTCTCAACAAGTGCTCTTTTCTCTCCCTTGAGCTAGTTGCTTATAAACTTTGTGCTCCTTTTGTTATTGCTTTTTGACCCAAGGTTTCTTTGTAACAAATTGGCTAATTGGGGTTAAATAAAACATTTCAGTCATTTCTGTAGTAATTGTGCTCAGCTTCATATGTAAGCTAGGAGCTAGAAATAGCTGGTAAGCTTACTGTCTGCAGTTAGTGATGAATTAAGAACTTTAGTTTGTCATTGGATTAAGAATTTCTGGCCAAGTACTTTAACTTAACAAGTCTATGTACTTAAGTAAAATGCTCTAGAATACGGCATTTGGGGTAAATTGGGCATTTCCCCCCTCCTTTTTAAGGTAGCAGATCCATTTCTTAAAAAGATAACCCATTTAATTTAAATCTCCCCTTACTTGGTGTAAGCATGAATAATCTAACATTAGTAAATTGAATTTTGGGTGCTTTTTCCTCTGCATTTTATTTTTTTTATTTTTAAGATTTATTTGTTTATGCATAGAAGAGCTGGGGTGCAGGCCAGAGGTACAGGGGGGTGAGAGGATTCACCAGAGACAGAGTGGGGAGCAGAACAGGCAGATTGACTAAAATACACTGCTGAGGGGAACAGCGGGCAAGATAGGAGAGGTCTGCTGTGCCATGTCGGAAGCTCCCTGGCTGGGGATGGAACTTGTGCTGCAGTGGCTGCAGATAGCTTCATAGGCTGAGACTTAACCCTTTGTGCCACCAGGGAGGCCCTTCCTCTGCATTTTAATGTAAGTGTGAATTAGGTATGATATGACTTAGAAGAGGTGAGGGTGAAGAGGTAGAATCCTGGTTAGTGTAAAATGACATAAACACTCAAATAATTGATTGTGGGCCTTGATGATCATCATTGCTGATCTACTGGCAGTGATTGGCCTTATAGTATATATATTTTTCTGCAATGGCAAGCCAGCAAGAGAGGCTTAAACATTTTGCAAGATGTAAACAAAAATTCGTTCATTTTTGATTGAACTCTTTTTCATATCTTCTCTTCCTGAAGGTGCACTGACAGAGTGCTATGATGAACTGGGAAACAGATACCAACTTCCAGTCTATTGCTTGGCTCCACCAATCAACATGATAGAGGAAAAGAGCGACATAGAGACTCTGGATATTCCTGAGCCACCACCTAATTCTGGATATGAATGTCAGCTCCGTTTGCGCCTTTCCACAGGCAAAGACCTCAAACTTGTGGTCCGCAGCACAGACACAGTATACCACATGAAGAGGAGGCTGCACGCCACAGAAGGGGTAGAGCCAAGCAGTCAGCGATGGTTCTTTTCTGGTAGACCGCTCACTGACAAAATGAAGTTGGAAGAGCTGAAGATCCCAAAAGACTATGTTGTGCAGGTTATCATCAGCCAACCTTTGCAAAACCCAACACCAGTGGAGAACTGAACTGGTCCTGTTGACTGGTCCCCAGATCATTCCTACTCCTTTCTATTGTTGCTTTCATCGTTTCCTACTCTATGGCGTGAAATTTACTTTCACTGCTCTGAATTCCCAGTGAATGGATTTAGTTCTGAGGAATTACTAGTGAAAAATTCCATCTGTGATGGAGATCAACAAAAATAATTAATAAAACACAAAGAGCCAGCCTTTGAGACTCACGTAATTACAATTTCTAATTTGAGAGGCAGTTAAGAAATAGATGACCATTTATTTTAAAACATCCAACAACTACGAGATGGCTGTATTTAGATGATTTGGACTGTATATAGAATGTTGAATCCATGAAGAACAGCACCAAGCACCTTTTGAATACAGAATTAAAAAAAAAAAGACTTTAATTCTCAGAAATTATAACAGTTATAAAACTTGAGCTTTTAAAAATGGAAACTGAAAAGAGCAGTACTTGAGGTTCATTTCTAATCTGGTCTTTCTTTACTCAATTACTATTTAGCCATAAAGGAGTAGAGAGCAGCAAATTGTGTGTCAGTATTGCTTTCCCCATCCCCATAGGTTGAGCTCCTTATTTACACTCACACTAAAATTTGTTGCACGTTGATGGCAGGCACCCTTCTGGAACACTAGGCAATAATTTAGTCCATACGGCCAGATATGATTTTCAGCTGATAATCAGTTGAAACTTCTTTTTGTCCTCTTGCTGCATAGGTGTTTTGAAATGTTTATGTAATGAAGCTGTCTTCATTTCCAGGCTTAGCAGGGTCACTACTACGTGGTATCTTCATTGATCTACCTACTCTGCTTGGAACTTTTCATAGCTAACTATACCCCTACATGCATGGATCCTGGGCCAGTGAATGCATGGAATCAGGTACAGCTGTTCCCACTATAAGGTAATGAAGTAGTTCTCTCTTTTCCTCCAACTTGCAGGAAGGGTCTAAGAAAAACCCATTCAACCTGTGCCTGGGAGAATCGTGCCTATTAATCTCTTAGAGAAAATGTCAACTTATAATTTACTAGTGTAAGAGGCGTTCTGATGTCACTTCAACATCAGCAGTGAGACCAAATGTTCAAACATCAGTGCTTTCTAGTTCACTGTTGATCTAGTCGTGGTGGTGGTCAGTTTCCCCCTCATCTTTCCTAGCAAAGAGGCAAATTAAGGACCATCTTCAAATTGGATTCTGAAAAGTCCAACGAGTAGCCTGGTTCTTTTGTACTATGACTTGAATAAAGCTGTCAAGGATGTTACTGAATTTGGAGCTTACTAAATGTTGGTTCCATAAGGAAGAAGCAGGCTCCTTAACATCATCACACTATCCCTAAGAGTCCCTGAAATGGACAAGCAGAGGCAAGAAAGCACTTAGGCTATTCTCAGTTGGGAAATAAACCTCCACACCTATTTGGATGTGAAGCACCATTATTAATTTTGACAGCAAACTGGAAGTGCTAATTAGTTTAAATGTAATGGTATTAAATCTCCTATAGTCTGATTAGATATAATGTCTACAATTGTAATTTAAGTGTATGTCTGAGAGCTTTAACTACTTCCCTCTTTTATACAATCACTTTAAAGACTGTGGCTACATTTAATTTGGGTTTCCTGGTAATTGAATCTAAATACAAGAGAATTAGCAACATTAATTCCAAAGGAGTATTTTTATATTTGGAGGTAGAGATATGAGGGTATTTCAGTATAATGCCCATTACCAAAAAGCATCATTAATTCATGTGCCACATTGAATAGCAACATCTCTCATAGTTTGTCAACTGAAAGAAAAGTTTTCAAACTTATTTTTCTTTAATTTGGTGATATCATTAATCTATGGTTGGTAAAAACTCCTTTTTGTTGAGAATTTGAGCTCTCGAGTTTATTTTAAAGGAACATATACTTTGAATAACACTTTTCTGGGCATGTTTAACTAACCTAAGTGAGAAAACCATGGTGCTGTTTAATTGTAAATAGATTGATATAAGATTGGACCAATACTTGATGTGTACAATTTTAGTATGTAGGGTTTTTGTGTTTTTTTTTAAAAAAAAAATGTTCAATTTTTTCTTTGTCTTTGCCTTTATTCTGGGTTTTTAATTGTCATTATTCTCTACAGAAGGGTAATCTGCCTCATTCTAATAAACCCTCTTAAAAGGTTTTCCTCCTTTTTAAAACCTCAGCTCAATAAATAACATGTTCATTGTCACCAAACTTAGGCTCAGTTATGCTAACCCATAATTGGTCATTTATAGATATGTTTTATCTTTTGCACTGAAATACTGCTCTAAAATAGGTGTTTTGTTGTTGTTTTTTAAAAAAACATGCTATAAACCAAAACTCGTAATTCAGTTTTTTAAAATACTGAACTCATTTCTTACCCATTTTAGATCATAGTGGCAAATCCTGGTTACTCAATTTTTATTAAAAAACAGATGATAATTAATAAAAAAAAAACAAGATAAAAAAATAATAGGTGGTATATGCATGTAGGGGAAAAATCCAAACATATCAAATCCTATTTCTCTGTAAGTAACAGCTGTTACCAGTTTTCTGGGTATCTTTAAAGATGCTCTGGCACGGTGGTTCTCAGATCTTGAGCATACCCCAGAACTAAGTAGCTTTTTAAACCACACTGCTGGACTCTTCCCCCAGAGGGTCCAGGTTAGTGGCTCTGAGAAAGGCCCTATAGTTTGCATTTCCAAGAACTCTCTGCTGCTGCTGCTCTACAGCCCCCTCTGTAAAACCACTGTTCTAGTGGAAGCATTTGTGCACCTACCCTTTCCTGTTTTATCCATAAATACATATGCTATTTAGTACCTTTGACTTTTCTCTAAAGTGGCGAATCCTAAAGGATTTCCATACACGTAGAGCTAGCTTCATTCCTCTTGTAACTGTAGTAATACCCATTGTCTGGGAGTTCCACCATTATTTCAAACTTCATTCCAGTCAGTGTGGCTGTTTCTAACCCTTTGCCACTGGAAACCAGGCTGCCACGATATGTCCTTTTCTATGGTTAAATCTCTGTGTCTGAGTATGTCTGTAGAACACAGGCCTGAGCAGGGGAGTTGCCAGATCAAAGAGTATATAATTGAGATAGTAGATGCTGGGGATTGCCCTCCAGATAGAGTTCACCAATTTACACTTGCACTATAGCAATATAACTGCTTTTGTGTCCCCATGTCCAGACCAGCCTTTGATCTTTGACAATCTGTGTCCTGTGTTTTCCTTTGGGTGAAGTTTTAACATTTCACTATATATTTTAAAGCTATTTCCCCACCCCCCCTCTATGAATTGTCTGTTTGCCAGTGTTCTTACTGCTTTTTGGTCTTTATCCTCTTAATTTGTAAACACTCTATGTTAAGGAAATTAGTTTTCTTCTGTCATGTTATCATATATTTTTATCTTTTTGTTGATTTACCATGTACAGATTTTAAGTTTTTCCTGTTCGGATCTGCCAGTGTTAACGTTTTATGACTTCTGGGTCCTAGCTTCTAAACACCTTTCCCACTCTGAGATTGTAAAAATGTTTTCCATATGATTTTAGCTTTTCTTTTATGGTTTCATTACCTGAAGTCTATCTTCGTACAAGGAGTAGGGTAGCAACTCAGATTTGTATTTTTCCAGATAGCTACCTCACTTCTCCTGACACTGCTTAATGAATTATTTTCATCTCTTTTCCCATTGGTGTGAAAAAAAAAAAAATCAATCTGATCACAGTTTTTGAAGCTATACTTTTGTAATGATCTTTTTTTGTTAGCTAGACAAATTACCCAACATACTTTGGGTCCCTCCCGCAACTTCAGATGCTGTGATGCTTCAGTGTTCCTACTTATGAAAGGAGAAAACAAAACAAGGTGTGCAGCTGTGAACTCTCTTGATGTGGCCAGCCTCCTGTGATGGGTTCTGTGGGGGCTGCTCACCACGTGGGTAACAAGTTGCCTTCTCATCAGGTGTCAGCACAGTTGATTTGACCTTTAACACTTTGTGGTCTGCTCACATATTAGTACGTGTTTTTGTCACCAGTATCAGGTGGCCGCTCACGTATTAATATGTGTTCATCTAGTCTCCGGTTTTTCACGCCACGGTGGATTTATTTGGAACTATTAGGAGCTATTTCTTTGATCGTACTCAGTCTAGAAGCTTTACACATTGTTTTGGTGAAAGTGTAAGGTGTTTTATGAGAGATATTACAGGTTTTTTTATATCCAGTAGTTCAGGAGTTGTGTGTGTTTTATTGAATGCTTATACCATTCATGCGGTGGCACAGAAAATGTCTGTCCCCAAGGGCTGGTAAATTTAAAGGGCACCGGCACACAAAGTGTTAATCTCTGTCTTTGGCATGAGGCCTGTGATGATAATACAAGAGAGCTAGTGGAAGAGATGATTTCACTTCTCTTAATTAGCTCCTTTTCAAGTCCTTTCCTCTTTCTAGCTGATGCACACTGTCGAGAAACCTGTGCTGTGGTCCTGGGCTGAAATAGTAGCCATCTCTTCAGCGCATCTGCCATTTCATTCACCTCCCCACCAAATGCTGCTGCATTCTACCATTCCTTAGGCCCAGGGACACTCGCATTGTTAACCTAGGAATTCTGAGCTAACTCTGACATAATAAAAATACAGAATTACTGCCATCCAAAAACATATGTAAATGTACTTAGTCTGTCCTTAAAAGCACAGTAGATCAACTCATTGGAAATAATAATTGAAGCATCTATGTGCATACCAAATAGACTTAAAAATTTTTTGTCCTAAAGTAGACATTGATAGATTATTTCCTTTGGTATAATCCTCGTCCTAAAAGAGTGCCACTTTATTGGTGCCATTGAATTTTAGTTTTTATACTCATTTTCAGTTTGTGTCCATCAGAGTTAAATGCTTAGTTTCCTGATTATCCATCCTAGAACCACCCAGTTTATGAAGATATTCTAAAAATAAATGTCTTTTTAATTGAATATTTGGCTCTTAAATCCTTTTATAATGACACTGATATTTTCCTGGAGGTGGGGAAGCTGTACTACCTGCTCATTCCCAAACTTAAATTTTCATTTGAATAATTAAATGTACTGAGTAAGTTTTAGGGTAAAAATTATTTAGCCAAAATTAATATATACTATACCTACTATCTTTGGCTAGCTCTCCCTCCCTGGCCCATTCTGAAACAATAAAACACATAATGTGTGTTCATTGCTTTGCAGTCAGTGTTGGGGGCATTGGGGTGGGGGGAGCCATTTATATATGTCAGGAGCTTTCTCCTTGGAAAACAGGAGAGAAAAGACCTCACTGTAGTTTTTCTGCCCAGAGCCATGTCTAGATCCTAAAGCTGTCCATCACCGAAAATCAACCAAGCAGAAAAGAGGCAGAAGCCAGTCTCAAGATAGGCGAATTGGTGAGGGCTTTAGAAAGGGTGGCTGATCTCCAGCTGCTGTGTTCAGCCACCTAGGCCTAGTCTCTGTGCCTACCTTGTGGAGGTACAGTAGTGCCCTTCTTGCTTGCCTCAGAGAGTATTCTCCTTGGGGGGTGTAATTGCAACTCTTCAACAAATTTGAGGACCAGAACAGCGTTCTAAGAGAGGCTTTACATCTTTGTGGTCTGCAGAATTCCTTGAGGTAGATCACATTATCCTCATGTGGGGGTCAGTGGTCAGGTGACATGGGGTTTTTGTTTGTGTGCTTTTTGTTTTGGCTAACTCCAGTTTATAGTACCATTGTGTGTGGGAAAGAAGAGTTTGGACTGCAAAACATTACTCATGCTCCCAAGTGTGTGAGCAAGATTTGACACCTGTTAGAGTAAATAGAAATACTCATAGTAATGAACATGATTTCTGTTATTACAGGTTTGATTTATGAGTGATAATTTAGATAAGCAATGTTTTTGTCTGTTGCACATTGACTGATTTTTGATGATTGAAATGTACTCTGGAACTCAAGGACTGCCTTTACGGTCAGTTTTTTTGCATAATGTATCTTGAAGAAATCTTTGGTTAATCATCGGTGAGCCATGTTTCATTAATTGCCAAACTTGTTCTCAAAGACTTACAGTAGAGGGCTTTGTGGCAATTAGGATTAGGCAGAAGGAATGTCTGAACCCATGGAAAACTAGCAGAAGATTTGGAATCTGCTAAAACCAGTTTGAATTACTCAGATCACTTGTGGTAACCACAGGCATCTGATAGACCTTGAATTTGAATCCTAGTTGTACTGCAGGGTAGGTTCTTGGGTAAGGTTCTTCATCTCTCTAGGCCTCAATTTCCTCATCTGCAAATTGAGGACACCACCTCATTCACAGGGTAATGTGGGAATAAATAAAGGCATGCATCTGAACCCACAGCATGCACTGACCAAATGTAAGCTTTCATCGTTAACATCATTAGGTTAGGTAGGGAGGATTCACAAGTCCCATGCTAAAAACATTTTAAAATTATCAAGACATTACACCAAAAATGAAGTATAAGGCATGTCACACAGTCTTTTTACCCAACTTAATTTGATAGTTAAGCATCTAACACATCAATTCAGGTTTAGGAAGTCAGTTTCCCTTATGGTTGCAGGTATGTCACCATTTGCATTTGCAGTGTGTTCATCCAGGTGATTTTGGCCTATGAATTTGGGGGAACAAAGGATTCTGAAAGTATCAGGTTATTCTGGTAAAGACAGAGAAAGCAGTGCCTGCTTTCCACTGTGTAACTACATTAAGTGTTGGCAATTACTTGGATACATGACCTACTGAATAGGGTTGATCTGAGAGCAGCAGAATTGGGACATGTTGACAAAGATAAAGTGGTTACTTCATGTCCCGTTATTGTGAGTCATGTGAGGCCAGTGGTTATTAGAGTTAAGAACCAGTCGTGAATGCTTTGCAGGTGAAGGTCAATGTAAAGATGTCCACTTTGATGTCTCAACTTTATTTTTATACATTAACAGTTGTAATTACATCCCTCTATTTTGAGATACAGTTAATCCAAGAAAATTTGCATTAATTTTTGACAGTTTCTTTCCGAACAGATCGTTCTCTTGCTCATCCAGCTCTGCTTTCTGCCTTTTCTGGTATTTGTCCATGAAGAAGATAGCAAACAGCTTAAATTCCTTGTAATTAAGGCGCTTTTGTTGGGGAGAGGGAGAAAAGAAAAATTATTTCAGAAGGAGTTGATACTTTGTTTCAGATGGCAGCAGGATTGTAATCATTTCTCATTTAAAAACTTGGAAATTTAAAGAGGCTCAGTAATTGGGACAGAATTATAGTCTGCTGGTAGACTAGAAGCTAGGAAAGATAGCCTATTATAGACTCTAATGGAGCCAAGGATCACTTTCTTTACTACAAGTCCACACACTTCAGGCTGGCCTGTCAGCTCCTTTACAGTGAGATCCCTCTTTGCCCACTAACTTGGTACCCAGTACCTTTGCTTACTTTCTCCTTAAAGAGGCAGAATTCGCTGTCTGTGCTGCCACTGTCGTCTCTTGGAATTGTTGCTCATGGGTTTCCATTACAGAATAAAAATCTATAAACCTTTCCCCCAGTATAACCTCTTGCCAGCTATATTTCCTTCTCTAAATTAAACTTCTAAATGAAATTTCCTTCTCTAAACTTCTGTTATTTTAGATACATATTATATGATGTAGCCCTTTGTTATTTAGTCCTTACTCTCTTCCACATGCCTGTCAATCTCTCTGATTTTTACTGATCCCAGTGCCAGGATGAGCCTGAGCAGGTTGTTCCCAGCTTCCCCCTTGTCCATCTCGACTGGAGGGACAGGACATTGTCCTCTGCCTTTGGACAGAGAGGCTGCCCAGCCACATTTGAGGGAGTTGCACTTACGCGGTCTCCTGTGATGTCAAAGTTGTGGTAGAGCTCTCTGATTTCCTGTTTATTAATATTGAAGAGAAAGCTGTACATGTGAAAATTGTTGACGCCAACTCTCCGCTCCCCATCTAGGTCCAGGAGCTCAAACACGGGGCGGGAATGGCGGAAGATGAACTGTTCCTCCAGGTGGTTCTGTTTGGAGACAAGGACAGGAGATAAGTAGTGTTGTCAGGGCTGCCTTCTCAACTTGCTTCATTAGGACTCAGCTATTCGCCTGTCCATTCTCGAGATCACTAAAAGCAAAAGGCAATTGCAGCAGCTCAGGGTTGCAGGGATTTGAGGGTCACTATATGAAGTCCTGCTTTAGCACCTGCATTCACAGGCTACCTAGGTTACCCATAATCAGTTTTACTTGACACAACTCCATTTACTAAAAGGTATGTTCCCGAACTCAGTGAAAATCTGCGTGTGAAATTTGACTGCATGGCAATAAAATGATGAAGCCCAACCCTCAAGGAGTGGGAAATGTGTATACAAGGTAAAGTAAGGTAAGAGGGGGTGGGGCAAAGAAGAGTGTCTCTCCATTCCCTTCAGAAAACCCTGAGGAAAGCATTTCTTTCTTTCTTTTTTTTTAAAAATATTTATTTATGCATGTAAGAGCTGGGGTGTAAGCCAGAGGTACAGGGGGTGAGAGGATTCACCAGAGACAGAGTGGGAAGAAGAACAGGCAGATTGACTGAAATACACTGCTGAGGGGGCGAGACAGGAGAGGTTTGCTGAGCCATGTGGGTTAGCTCCCTGGCCGGGGATCGAACTTGTGCTGTGGTTGGCTGCGGACAGCTTCATAGTGCTGAGACTTAACAAGCCTTGTGCTAGTAGGGAGGCCCATCTGAGGAAAGGATTTCTAAGGGAGTGAGGCCCTTGTGGGAATAGCAAGGGCATGGCATGGGTATCGGAGGGGGAGATGGAATCTTTAGAAAGGTCCTGTGGGATGCTGAAGATAAACACAGGAGCAATGGGGAGAGCGGCTAGGCAACGCTCCCAACTTTTGGGAATTTCTAGATTATGGATGGACCATTTAGGAAGCAAGTGTTCTTTCCTTCCCCCTTCATTTATTTCTTCCTAGTTTGAGTGAAAGGGGGAAAATTCTGATGCACTTTTAGTTTAGTGCTACCTTTAGTAAGATGATGGCAGCAGCCCAGTCTGCTTCCCTACCCCCAGATCCTGATTTGTTACCCACCTCCTGTGCCAGCAGGATGCAGACCAGCATGTAGAACTGGTCAAAACCAATCTCACCCATAGCATTCCAGTCCAGCATGTTGAAGATCATCATGATTTGTGTCCGTTTCAAGTCTGTCACGTGATGGAGGAGGTGGTAGAACAGCACATCTGGTAGGTGGGGACACAAGGAAAAGGGTGACTGAGGCAGCTCAGGATGCTAAACAACAGAGAATCACATAAATGGGAGTGATGTCGGAAGCTTGTTGGTGTGGGGATAGTGATGACAGTATTTTCCTTCTGACTGCTATTCTACCTTCCATGATTCCTCAAACTCTAAGCACCCTTTAGCTGTGTGGGAAAGAAAGCTGTGTGCCGCAAACAGTGGAGAGAGAGATGGGGAGGACTTGGTTCAGCCCCACCCCCCACCCCACCCCACCCCCGCCGCTCACCAGGGCAGACTGATGTGTCTACGGAACCAGTGAGGGCACAGTGAGAAACTTGTCTATAGAACTGGTACAGGGAAGAGCTCAGCGCTCCATGGGAACTGACGACACTTATCAGGAGTGCCTGACATTTTACCTGGCCTTTCTCTTGAGATAATTAAAAACAAATTTAAAAACCGTTCTCCCCAAAAAGTAGCTGTTCCCATCATGCATGTGATGGTGCAGGGAGGGACACAAGATGCTTGGCACTAGCCATGCCACATCTTACTGAACCTTGGCGACAGGACAGTGATGTCACCCTCTTCTAATAAGCCTCAGTGTCAATGCTCTGTGTCAGTACTTCTCAAACTGCAGTGGGCACACCAGTCTCGAGAGGCTCTTGTAAAAATACAGCCTCTGATGTAGGAAATCTGGCGTGGAACTGAGCCTGCATTTCTGACAAGCTCCTAGGCGATGTCCTGTAGCTGTGCTGTGGGCCAGGCTCAGTGGTGGAGCTGGGATCCGAAGGTGGTCGGACTCCACAACCTTGCTCTTTCCCCAGTGAAGCCATCTCATTTGCACATTCTTTAATAAGTATTCTGTCATACACAATCAGAAGTAAAGACTAATTTAGAAAACAGGGAAGGGTTTTGCCTGCAATTCCATTCAACTTAGGTGTCTCAAGGAATATAAGATGGAAGGAAGAAAGATGGTGCTAGATGTATGCAGAGCTGTGTGGCTGTTCGGGTTGTAAGGGACTTTCAAGTGTGGCTTTTCTGCATGGCATTTCCCCATGCCCATTGATGACGAGTCTTCTGCATATGCTAAGATACGGCTTTGCTGAATATGTCGAATATATCTGGTCGGGGTCCCAGCTGAAGCTAGCTGAGGGCACAGTGAACCAGGCACCACAGTGTGATGATGGCGGGCTGGGGGGTGGGGTTCTGATGGTCTCTGATATTCCTTCCCCCACCAGGTGTGAATCACATCATATCTCACAGTGATACGTAGTTGCTTCTTGAGGGATGTCTGAATGTGGGATTAGTAGCTACTTCATACTGTATTTAAATTAGCTGGCTCAGGCCCACCCGAATCTTCATGCCCTAAAGCCCCTACCTCCCCTGAAGGCAAAACTTAAAGCTGTGCCTTCACTCTTTCAGGTCCCCCTCCAGCCCCTTAGTCACCATGAGTTTGCCTGTAACCCTTGGGGACTGATCACTGGGGAAGTGGTTTAGTTTCTGGGGACATTGTACTCCTTAGTGAACATTCCCAGTGAGACTGAGTGTGGTCTTTGAAGTCAGAAAGCACTGGATTCAGTCCCAGCTTTCCTGTCACTGCTTGGGGCTCTGCATTTGCTGTCTCCAGGGCTAGGTTATTACCAAGATTTGGTGGCATCCTTTGTAAATCTAAACATAAAGAGAAAAACTGAGGCATGAAATGATAAAAAAAAATGATGGTGTCTTTTTGAAGAGTGAATGAGCTTTTTAAAAAAATTTGTATGGAATAAACCCCTTATTCATAAGTGACATTTCTCTCAGGTCACAATGAATGGAGAGGATAGCTTATTTCTGCCAATTCTTTAAAAATTTAAAGCTTTTAATTGATCTTTTATTCCTTTGTGCACTCAAAGGCAGGGTGGAGAACAACACTTTTTGATGTCAAGTACCAAGAATTACATAGGATCTTGTAGATCACTTGATTCAGATCTCACATGTAACAGATTAAAAGTCTTGCTGACCAGGTCTTATGGGTTAAAACCTGAATGTGGTTTAACCCAGGAATAATTAAAATAGTAATGAACACTTACTAAAGCCTTCTGATGTGCCGGGCACAGTGCTAATCTAAGCATTTCCCCTACATCATCTCATTCAGTTATCTTTCTTCTCAACTATGAGATGGAGTCCATTATTGGAAACCTCATTTACAGATGAGGAAAATGAGATTTAAAGAGAATGCTGACATGGTCTCCAAATCACCAAGGCATGATGGGGTGGAGTCAGGATCCAGCCTGACCCAGCAGTTCTATCCTCACCTGTCTCAATTCTCAATTCTCTGTGCTTTGTGTAGAAGGTGAACATTTGTGAATGAAATAGTTTGATTCTGCAGGTTTTCCTGAACATTAGTTAATAACCAGGTAACGATCTTTTTGAAAGTACTGACCATTCAAGGTGTTGTTACGGTGCACGTCAAGGAGGTGAAAATACTCCATCAAGGCCCTCACATTTCTCACAGACAGCAAGCAGTAGAGTTTGTCCAGATAGAGATACCACAGAAATGACCCATGCTTCAGTTTCATTCTGGTGTGCCTTGAATCAAAAGCTCTGGCAACCTCAAGTAGAATAGAGAACACTGCCTTGGAACTAGAATGTTGGATAGAGAGAAGCTCTGGCAGTGCTAAAGACTTTCCTAGGGAAAAGCATCATGGGAAACAGTCAATAAAAATTAGAATTACTTCCTCCCAGTTCTCCAGCTTTGCTACAGGTATTTATTGTCCTAAACCTCTTACTAACTTGATTATCCCTGTCACTGAGATAAAACCAGGTCTAACCTGGAATCACAGGCTATAGAAATGAACAAGAGAACGTACATATTTGAAAACCTGAGCTGCGTGGCCAAGGTGGTTCTAGAGGAGTTATAACCTAAATGCATTTATTAGAAAGCAAGAAAAATTGAGAACTACATGAAAAAGCACTAAAAGAACCTAGAATAAGTACCATATTAATTAAACCAAAGAGAGAAGAATTTTGTTTAAAGACCAAACCACAAATCAATGATCAGAAAACAAAGGAGTAAGCAATTAGTACATCAGGACTTACGTTCTTTGTAATAGGAAATTTCAGACATACCCCAAAATAGATACATTACTAACAATAAATCAATATATAATAATCACTCAGCTTCAATAGTGACCAAGCAGGGCTGATTTTGTTTCATCCCTCACCTCCACTATCCCAGATACAGCTTCTCATCTGTAAGTATTTGAATGTATTTCGAAGAGAGTGATTTTAAAATGCTTTTAAAATTGAAGTAACGGCCTCACCGGTGGCGCAGTGGTTAAGTGCTATGCTGTGGAGCTGTTGGCAGCAGTGACGTGAGTTCGACACCCAGCCGGGAGAGACCCACATGGCGCAGCAGACCTCTCCTGCCTCGCCCACTGCTCCCCTCAGCAGTGTGTTTCCGTCACTCTGCCTGTTCTGCTCCGCACTCTGTCTCTGGTGAACCCTCTCGCCGCCCCGTGCCTCTGGCCTATACCCCAGCTTGTATGCATAAATAAATGAATCTTAAAAAAAAATTGAAGTAACATTGCATTATAAAAGTTTCGGTAGCAGCTCTCCTGCCCATTGGGACTATGCAGGTGTCTCCTCACCAACCTCCTCCCTTGGCAAAGAGCAGAGCAGCTCCCCTCCCAAGCCTGCCTGCCTGGGACTGTGCGGGCCTCCCTTTTAACAAACCTGTCCCTTTCAAGGGCAGCTCTTTCTGCCTGCTTGTGCCTCTGCAAGTGCCCTTTCCCTTTTTATAATAAACCTGCCCTTTTGGATATTAAAAAAAATGTTTAAACATGTTAATACTTTGTGGTCCGCTCACGTGTCAGTACGTGTTTTTGTCACCAGTATCAGGTGGCCGCTCACATATTAATATGTGTTCATCTAGTCTCCGGTTTTTCATGCCACAGTGGATTTATTTGGAACTATTAGGAGCTATTTCTTTGATCGTACTCAGTCTAGAAGCTTTACACATTGTTTTGGTTGAAAGTGTAAGGTGTTTTATGAGAGATAGTACAGTTTTTTTAATATCCAGTAGTTCAGAAGTTGTGTGTGTTTTATTGAATGCTTATACCATTCATGTGGTGGCACAGAAAATGTCCGTCCCCAAGGGCTGGTAAATTTAAAGGGCAACGGCACACAAAGTGTTAAGCCTTCCTGGTGGCCTAGGAGTTAAATCTCAGTGCTACCATCATTATGGTGCACCCCGATGGCCTGAGTTTGGTCCCTGGCCAGGGAGCTGACCCACATGGCACAGCAGACCTCTCCTGTCTCACCCACTGCTCCCCACTCTGTCTCTGTCTCTGGTGAATTCTTTCACCTCCCCCCACATACCTCTGGTCTACACCCTTGTTTTTCTATGTAAAAATAAACAAAAATCTTAAAAGTTTCAAGTGTGCATCATATATCAACATTTGCATGTGCCATATTAATCACTAGAAGTCCATCCATTGCCATAAACTGACCCCTTTGCCCTTTATACCCACCCCTCTTCCCCTTTTGCTTCTGGCAAACCACTAATTTGGCTTACAGTAAAAAAAGTTTTTTCATTTAGTTCATTTATTTTGTTTATCTTCCACATGTGAGTGAATTCATACAGTATTTGATGAATATTCTTAATGGCATCTAGAATGGTGAATTCTTTCCAGAAGTTTTTCAGTTGACTTTGCCCAGATCCATCAGAGGGATCGCTACCAGTGACAACTGTTGCCTTACAAAAATCTATTTTTCCAATAGTAAGACTTGAAAGTCAAAGTTACATATGACACATGGGCTTCAGAATGGATGGTATGATGCCAGGCATGAAAACAACAGAATTTCCTTGACCATCACCACCAGAGCTCTTGGGAGACCAGGTGCATTATCAGTGAGCAGAAGTACTTCAAAATAAATCTTTTCCGAGCAGTTGGACTCAACAGTGGCTGAAAATATTTGGTCAGCTATGCTAGAAACAGATGTGCTGTTCTCCAGGCTTTGTTCCATTTATAGAGCACAGACAGAGTAGAATTAGTATCATTCTCAAGGGTCCTAGATTTTCAGAATGGTAAATGAACATTGACTTCAACTTAAAATCTCCAGCTGCATTAGCTCATAACAGGAGTCAGACTGTCCTTTGAAGCTTTGAAACCTGGCATTGATTTCTGTTCTCCAGCTAGCAAGGTCTAGATGGCATCTTCTTCCAATATATTATTCAATATCCCATTGAAAAGGTCTTGTTTAGGGGCCTCCCTGGTGGTCCAGGGGTTAAGTCTCAGCGTCGTCACCGCTGTGGCCTGAGTTTGATCCCTGACAAGGGAGCTTCCCGCATGGCACAGCAGACCTTGCCTGTCTCGCCCGCTGCTCCACTCAGCAGTGTATTTCAGTAAATCCACCTATTCTGCTCCCCACACTGTCTCTGGTGAATCCTTTCACCTCTGCACTCTGGCCTACACCCCAGTTCGTCTACAAAAATAAATGTTAGAAAAAACAAACTCTTGTTTAGAGTAGTCACCATTGTCAGTGGTCTTAGCTACCTGCTGCAGTGTCTTCATCTGCACTTGCTGCTTCATCTTGCACTTTTACATTATGGGGATAACAAAACCTCCATGAACCAACCTCTGCTAGCCTCAAGTGTTTCCTCTGCAGCTTTCTCTCCTCTCTCTCAGCCTTCAAAGAATTGAAGAATTTGGACCTTGCTCTGAATTAGGTTTTGGCTTAAGAGAATGTTGTGACTGGCTTCATCTTCTCTGGACTATTCAAACGTTCTCTGTGTTAACCAGCAATAAGGCTGTTTTTTTGTTTGTATGTTCACAGGAGTCACACTTAAAATTTCCTTGAAGAACGTCTCCTTGGCAGTCACCAGTTGGCTAACTTCTCTGAGAGTTCTAGCTCCCAGCCCATCTCAGCTTTCAACATGGCTCTTTCTTCAAATGAGTTGAATCGTATCTAGCTTTTGATTTCAAGTGAGAGATCTGCAACTCTTCCTTTGATGTGAGCACTTAGAGGCCTTTACAACTCTATTAATTGTCTTGATTTTAATATTATTGTGTCTCCAGGAATAGGAAGGTCTGTGGAGAAAGGTGGAGAAACTGATAGAGTAGTCAGAACATGTAACGTTTATTAAATTTGCCTTATATGGGTGCAATTTGTGGCACCACAAAGCAATTACAGCAAGTCCTCATTCGTTCAGTGTCATTTCATTATAATGTTGATGAGGAAATAAGAGTTGATTCCTGGCCAAGCCACTGTGTGTGTGCAGTTGACATGTTTTCCCCACATCTGCTTGGGTTTTATCTGAAGACTCCAGTTTCCTCCCATACCCCAGAGACATGCATATGAGGTTCATTGGCATGTCTCAGTTGTCCCAGTGTGAGTGAGTGTGTATGTGTTGGGGGGAGGGGTGTTGTGCCCTGCAGTGGAAGGGCATCCTGTCCAGGGTTGGCTCCCTGAGCTGTCAGGACAGTCTCCTACCACCAGTGACCCTAAAGTGGAAACAGATTGGAAAATGAGTGAATGAATGAATGCAAAGAATGTTTCATATTATAAGTATTTTAGCTCTTCATTTAGAAGTTTGGTGATATTTTTGTGACCAGAAATAGGCCACAGGAATTTAACTCCTGCTTATATCAACTAGCCTTCGATAAAATTGGTTTTGTTATATATGCCTTGTTTGGCTTAATGTCAGTTTCCAAGGCCCTCTGAAAATGTTAAGTGAGGACTTAATGTACAAGAGTAACATCAAAGATCAGTGATGACCATAATAGATAAAACAATCATGAAAAAGTTGGAAATACTGTGAGAATTACCAAAATGTGACACAGAGGTACAAAGTGAGCACAAACTTTTCCCAAAAAATGGCAGCTGTAGACTTGTTGGATGAAGGATTGCCACACACCCTCAACTTGTAAAAGATGCAATGTCCTTGTGCTATGAAGTGAAGCCCAATAAAATGAGGTGCGCCTGTATGCGCTTGGTATTGTTGACTACAGTCACCACACTGCACAGGGGCCCTAGGACTTCTCACCTTACCACTGGAAGTGTGTGCCCTTTGACCATCTGCACCCATTTCTCCCTCTCTCCCACCCCTGCTAGCTACGAATCCAGTCTCTTTCCTATGACTTATTTTTTTTTATGATTCCATGTATGTGTGATCATATAATCCTTTTTTTATACTAACTCTCTGAAATCCAGTGTGTATTTTACACTTATGACAGATCCCAATTTGGACTAGTTACATTTTGAGTGCTTAATAGCCACCGATGGCTATTGCTGCCATGTTTGGCAGCGCAAACTTAAGTAAATTGAAGACTTACGAAAGAGTTAAAAAACGCTCATTAACCAATCACCATAACCAATAAGCAGAAATTCATCAATGATGACTTGCTAAGAAAAGATAACTGGCTCAGGTGGTTTTATGGGAAAATTTCTCAAAATTTGTGAAGAATGAATAAATTCTAAGTTATAGAAGCTATTTCAAAGCAGTTCTGATTTTAGAATGTGATAGGTTAGGTTGTGTGAATAAAATTCCCCGCTAACAACTAATGATTCTAGGGATAAAAGCATCTGCAGCATCGAAGAGCCGAAGGAGGAAGCAGGCAGGAATCCAGAGGGGTAATCTTGGTTTTCATTGCATGAAGGGATGAGGGGGGTAGTTGGTGCAAAATAAAACCTATGGCCCAGTAAAAGTAGAGAGTCTAACAGAACACTTGCCTTTTAAAAAGCTGGGACCTCATTTCCTCTCCCCTTAACCAGCCTATGTGACCTCTGAAAATGGCTTGCTACTCACTTGACTCAGAAGACTATACAAAGCCATGCAAATAAAAAAATTAAAATTCTACTTTGAGAATTTCAAAACTCACTTTCAAACTCCACAGACTATCAAGAAGGATGTGCCTATCCGAAGAGCCACCAAGTGTCTGAAGGATGACGCTGAACAGAAGCAATGTGTGCCCTTCTATCTCTATAGTGCTGAAATTGGCCTCCGAACCAGTGGGCTGGATGCAGGGTCCATGACCCAAAAAGAATGTTGAACTTTTACTGCACGTGCTTAAAAATGCAGAGAGTGATGCTGAATTTAAAGAGATGTAGGTGTTCTGGTAAGTGAGCACATGCAGGTGAGCAAAGCCATCAAAATGTGTCCCAAGACTTACAGAACTCATGGTGGGATGAGCCCAGACAGAAGCTCTCCCTGTCACATGGAGCTGATCCTAAAAAGAGCAGATTGTTCCTAAGCCAGAAGTGGCACAGAAGAAAAAGATATCTCAAAAGAGACATCTCATGGTGCAGGATTAATTGAGTATAAAATAAATGGAAATAAAAGTGAAAGCAGGAAAAATAAAATGGGTGTCAAAGTGCTCCCCTCTCAGTGCAAAGGTCAACCCAAAGCACACCCCTCTGCCCCTTCTCCAAGAGGCTAAGGGTGCTGCTATGGTGTGAGCACTGCAGCACAAGGAAGAACAATCTCTGAGCAGTTCTAAGCAGAGGGAGCCCGCTTCCAGTCTGCAACCCAGATTCACATTATGATTATGGTCCCCCCAAAATGTCAAGTTAAATTGGAGTTCACTGATAATACTGCAGGTACCTAGGAAAGCAGATGTGTTTCCTTTCTAGAGACTTATACCTCCATTCCAGGGCTCAGTGAAGGTCCAGAAAGAATTTACCAAGGAAACTAAACACACAGGAGGAAAATGCACCATGAGCAAGAAGCAGCAGAAACAGATGGCAGGACCCAGAATTGCAAACACTTCAGCTACTAGAATTACCAGACCAGATTATGACTTAACTATACTATTTTTTTTAAGGTAGCAAAAAGACACACTTTAAGATCACTGCAGGGAACAGTGATGTTTGAAAGGTGAACTGAGATATGAAAAATGACCAAAATTTCATTTATACAAATGAAAAAATATAATCCCTGAAGTTAAAACTCAGTGGGTTTAACAGAATGAACAGAGAGGGCAAAGCACAGATCAGAAAACGGATGGAAAGCTCAGTGGAGGGCTTAGTATATGAGAACACAGTCTAGCACTGCATTTTCTTCTGTAATTAAAGTGATAAAAACTCTATACAGTTCTAACGAGTGATTATAAGTTGTGGGGAGCCTTTCAAACTGCATGGTAACTTTGACTCCTGGTGTCCTCTGAGTCGGCCGCTGCTGCCGCCAGCAGGCTTCCTGGTCCAAACTGCTCAAGGGCTACTTTCCAATATCAATGGAGCCCCAGAAGAGGCACACACACCTTGATGTTTGTTTGGGGAGGTGTCACATGGTTAGATTGGTAGGTAATAAGGGAGCCTTAGTTACTGTAAATGAGTTTTGAGACTCTCTTGGAACCCCCATGGTGTTTTGTTTGCTTTTTGAGCATAAAAAATGTTGATTGCTCTTTGGTGCTTCTTCGCCTAAGAAATGCATATTCTTGGCTTTTTACTAAGTTTTTTTAACCCTTTCCCCTCCCTCATAACTTCATAAGTCTCACTTCTTTGATTAGTGGTCGCTAGTTTCAGTAAGTTTGCTTTGTGCATTTGCACATTTTGTAAATGCCCAATATTTGTGTTTATCATTCAGAGTTGATTTACTGCACCTTATTCCCTCAAACGCCTTCCATTTTGCTGTAAATGGCATCATTTTGCCTTTTCATATGGGTGAATATGACACTGCGTGGCTGTACCACATCTTAAACCTGTGAGCACTTAGGTTATTTCCATGTCCTAAATACTACAGATAATGCTGCACCACGTAACAGTTTTAGATAAAAGTATCACTGCAGCACCCAAGCAGGTGACAGTGGCAGTATGAGTTGAACAGAAAGGATCATGGGTGATGGTGATCAGGCTTGTTTTTTTTTATTTAAAGAAGATTTATTTATGCATACAAGGGCTGAGGTGTAGGTCAGAGGTGTGCGGGGTGAGAGGATTCACCAGAGACAGAGTGGGGAGCAGAACAGGTGGACTGACTAAAATACACTGCTGAGGGGAGCAGTGGGCGAGGCAGGAGAGGTTTGCTGCACCATGTGGGCTAGTTCCTTGACCGGGTATGGAACTTGTGCTGCAGTGGCTGCGGATAGCTTTATGGTGCTGAGACTTAACCCGTTGCGCTACCAGGGAGGCCCTATCAGACTTGTTTTTCCCATGATAAGTTCATTTTTTAAAACTGGGAAATTAAGAATGAAAATATTTTTATTTATGCAAATGTATCTGAAGCTCCATCAGGAAGCATGTGATAAGTCTCAAAGGCGCTCTTTCTCCCAGCCTTCTAATAACCCTGGCCAGTTGGTGGATGAAGATGGCCTAGGGAGCTTCTGGGTATCAGGAAAAGACCATGGGAATCGGACCTCCAAAGCACGGAGCGGGGCAGCCAGAGTGCAGCATTTCGCACACTAGGAGGCAGCACCGCGCCGGAGAAGCCACAGAGATTCTCCAATAGGATGTGCGGCCTCGGGCCAGGGTCCTTGCGGGGGCAAGCGTCTCCACCTGCAAATTGGCGCAAGCACGACAGTCCTTCAGGTGGAGTAGCTGCGGGGCGGCTTAAGTGATTGATGCGAGTTCACCTTCTTGACCCTTGGACAACCCCATGAGCCAGGGTTGCGGAAAGCCAGTTCACTTTCCCTTTCGCTCCCACAAAAATTTAGGGAGCCACGCCGCGCGGCTGGCCTCCCAGACGCGGAATGGTCCCGCGGAGCGGTCCCTTAAGGTCTCCGGGACCCAGCCCGTGGCTGTAGGCGCCTGGGCACTCGGGGGACTACAGTTTCCAGAGTGCCCCGCGGCGACGGGCGGAGCCAGGAGCGCGCGCAGCCAATTAGGGGGTCTCAGGACGCTGCTGGGGAGCGGCAGGTGGAGCCCGGCCGGTGGGCGGGCACGGGGCAAGGTCTTCAGGAAGCCTCCCGGGGTCGCGGGCTGGACTAGGCACGCGGCGGGCGTGAACGCGGTAGGCACTCGGGGGCAAGCCCTGGGACCGGACGGAGCGTGGGCGGGGAGCGCAGCCGCTTGCGCGGTTCCGGGTGCTCCCGCAGCGCACAGCCCAGAGCGAACTTGACCAGGGTCGGGCGGCGAGGAAGGGCGGGTCTGGGGAGAACCCCCAAGAACCGCGGCGTCCTCCGGTCTCTCCTCCTCGCAGCCGCCGGAGCCACAGCCCCATCCCAAGCCGGAGCCGGAGCCACCTCATCCCGCGGCTCGCGCGCCCCCAGCCATGGCTTTCGCCAATTTCCGCCGCATCCTGCGCCTGTCTACCTTCGAGAAGAGAAAATCCCGCGAATATGAGCACGTCCGCCGGGACGTGGATCCCAACGAGGTGTGGGAGATCGTGGGCGAGTTGGGTGACGGTGCCTTCGGCAAGGTTTACAAGGTGAGGGCGCTGGGGGGTAGGTGGCCCGGAGCGCGCGTGGAGCGGCTCCGGAAGGAAGGGGCCCCGGTTCGGGTCAGCCACAGCTAAGACTCGGTGGGGAGTGGAAGGGCTGCCTGGCCCTGAACGTAGGGTTCCAGGCACCCGTCCTGGTGAGCCTTTTTCTCTGGGGGCACCTTCATTCTGCCCAGCTGAGTCTCTGCTCGCTGGGCGCCCCTGTGTGCGCGGTTGCTGCCCTCCTAGCTCAGTTTCTGAGCACTTCCTGTGCGCCCGGCACGGCGCTCGGCGCTGCTGGGGGAGACAAAAGAGCACTTATGGGACCTTAACATCCTAGAGGGCTGGCTACTCGAGGCATCCACCGTGACACTGTGACACTAAGCATACGTTTAAAGAGGCCACACCGATGCGGCGAGAATGCCGGGGCGGTGGGCATAGAGGAACGTCTGTGTTTGGAACGACTGGGGTCGGGCGGCAAGGAAGGGCCGGTGAAGTTGAGGACACACCTGAAGATTAATCAAAGACAGGGGCGTGGGGTGGGGAGCTCTGGAGTGGAATATTAAACCTTGAAAGGTGCGCTCGGGCTGCGCAGAAAGTTAGAGCCTCCTGAACACTGCTGCAGGGATCAGATTTGATTCTGTGGGTGAGTAATCTTTCCCCTAGAGGAATAAGGAGCCTGAGAGCTTTGGTGGAGGGGTGGGTGGGGCAGAGATTATTAATTCCTGACACGTTTGCGGTGTGTCCTTGTGTGGTTCTTTCGCCTTTGAATTCTGAGTTGCTGAGTTGTACTGGGAACCCATGCAGACTCGCTGCCACCCTGCTGGGATCTCCTTTCTCCTAGGAAAACCCTTATTGAGACAGTCCCACTTGTTAAGCTGCTATTTACTTCCTTGGGCAGTAATCACCTTCCTTGTGACACCTGTAGCTTGCAGACCACTGTGACCCCAAAATCCCCTCTTAGGAGCTGAACCACAGAGAGCTTCTCAGGCCCACATGGTCAAAATCTACTCTCTTTACCTTGAAAGTGGTCAAGAACCCAGCTGACCAAAGTGTGGCTCCTGGATGGGCAGCGTTACCATCCTCTGGGAGCTCATTAGAAGTGCAGAATTTCTGGCCCCATCCCAGTTCTGCTGGTAGTCTGCTTTTCAACAAATCCCCAGGTGATTGCTAAGCTCTAGGGGCAGATTTCAGGCTAACCTGTCCCATCTGGGTGTCTTTTTGTTAACTAACTTCCCCTCTGAACCAGCACTTCCTGTTACAGGGTGGAACACCCGCAGGAGCAAAGGTTCTGTGGCCAGAGAGGTAGGAGTCTGTCAGTCACACCTGCGGCTGTCAGACTGCCTTGATTTGCACCCTTGGCTGGTTCTGCTGGGTTCTGCACGTGTATGCGGGCAGCCGGGCATTCTTGACCCTTTTTTCCAAGCTGCATCTTCCTCCTAGTGGAAGAAGGAGGCTGTCCTCAGTCTTGTGGCTCCTCCCTGGACACCCTGCCAGTGTCCTTGCCTTCCCAGGACAGAGCCTGCTCTTCCTCCCGGGCTCTGAACACCACGAGGGCAGCTGGACCCGTGGTTAGCTCACCACATCCTCTACTTTTTCTGCACGGTTTGGCCTTTTACATGCATGTTGTTGGTACTCACTGATTTTTTTTTTCTCTCTATTAGGAACTGACTTTCAATTGCAGTCTTGCCTCTCCCACTGTATTCATAAAGTTCATTTTCTTTCAAACCTAAATGCAGAACTGTGTTTTCAGGCTAGTGAGATTTCCCCTTGTCTGTTTTGGTTGTCCCTTCCGCCTTTGTTAACCTGTTAAACTCCCCTGCCCTGTGGAAGTTTTGTACGAAGGGACTTACTCTGACGCAAAAGTTATTTTGTCTTCTGGGTCTCCAAAGCAGTGAGGCTGGTGATTGCTAGTTCTCAAAACTGAGCTGGCTGCACCACCCCCTACCTACCCCACTTCAAACCCATTATCTTCTCATTATTAAGATGGGGAGAGTTAATCCAGGAGATCTGTGTGGTGGCTGATTTATTCCGTTACCTGTCTGGCCTTAGCTTGACCTGACCCAACCTCCTGTTATGTGTGGGGTTCCTGGGGCCCAGGAACAGGAAGAGACTAGAACCCTAGGCTCTGGGCTTCCTTAGTTGCCTGCTCAGGAAGTCCCAGCCTGGACCAGAGATCCTGTCACTCAGGCCTCCTTCTCTGGATAAATGCTGCTTCCTCAGTTCCTTAGAGAGAAAGGTGAAACAGGTGTTGCTTTACTGACGATGGTGCAGAGAACATAACTCCTTCTATTTCATTGTTCCTGGGGGGGGCTCCCCCTATGGTACAGGGTACAGGTTTCATCTGGGTTTATGGTGGGGCTAGAACTTCCATTTTGACATGATGCCTAGGGACCCAGCTGACTTTGAGTCGGGGAAGTGATGGCCGCCATCATCTCTAGCTGTCCTGCAGCTAGGAGTTTTTCTCCTGGCAGCCCTCCTGTCTGAGTGCTTCCCTTGGTGCACCAAGCCTTAGAAATCCCAGTTTGTGGATACTTCTCCAAAGAGGACTCTGATTTCAAATTTCCTCATCATAATCTTGCAGAGGCTCAAAACCTTACATTAGCAGACTCAAAATCTTCTCCCTGGCAAGCCATCGGTTGGCTATAGGAGAAAAAGCAGAAGGTGGAAGTGATTTTGTGCAAAGTCAAGCTCATTCTTACCTAATCCTTAGGCGATTACAAATTAATTGCAAAAGGAAACCATTTCTAGCTCATGACTAGATACAAAGGAAAGCCCCTAAACTGTAGGTTTTCAAAACTGTTATCATGAAAAGTAATCTGAAGGCAAGGTAGAGAGGGAAGGAAGTGTTTGGTAGCAGGCTGGTACAGGAAGCTCTTGCTGTCATAGTAGCTGGTGAGACAGGTAGTCACGTGCTCAGCGCAGCAGGGAGGGTGTGGTTGTAAAGAAAGAGTTGGGTTAGCAGCCTACGAGATTTTCCTGCTTCTTGAACATTGCTTTGGTTTTGATCTTTTGCTGTCTTGAAACTTTTAAAAGGCCTATGATTTTGCAATATTGGAAGTATACAAAATGTAGTATGTAAAGAAAATAAAAAGAGAAACTATCACCTAAATCCCATCAATTGCTGTGGACATTTTGACATTTTTCTTTCCAGACGTTATCAATTTTTATGGTGAATGTCTTTTTGTGAGTTGGGGTGGGGGGGGGAGGGCTGTATTTCATATGTATGGTGTCTTATGCCATCTTTCCTCAAAACTTCTTCCTGATTTATTTTAAATGCTTCATACATACCTTTTGGGATGACCCAATCTTAATCATATTGGATATTTATATAATCACCCCCTCTGCCCCCCCCCTTTTTTTTTTTTTAGTAATAGCAAGTTAAAATTGATTAGATGCTCATTATGTGTCAGGCATTGGGCTGAGTATTTTACATGATTCAGTCAGTTCTGCTGTCATGTAAATATGCATGCCCAAAAGAGAAGCTGCAAAGTCACATGTAGCAAAACCCAGGGGACTTATGGGGCTAAGAGTGCCACACTCACAAACTTCATCAGGAGCACATTTTTTTAAAAGATAGAAAAAAACAGTCACACAGTTTTATACAAGTTTCCAGGATAAGCAATACCAAGACATTACAAGAAATATCTGTACTTCCCTAGGAAAAAGCCCCCTGGGGTGCTGTGGTGATGGGCACCCAGGAGTTGGAGCTTGTGAAGGTGGAGGGAGGGCTGTTGATCTGAGATCAGGTGAAGAATTGGAAACCCCACCCCTGCCCCAGACTTGGACAGGCTTGGCTCAGAGGTAACTGACAGGCATTGCCTATGTGGTCTGGGGCCTCCCAACTCTTCAGCCAGAGTTGCTGCATAAGCAGATGTGAAGTTAGCATTTTGGTAACATTGTGTCCTAATACTCCAGTGGTGTTGGGATCAAACTGGTGTTTTCAAAGCATGAATTTAGAGCAAAACAGATTGTACATTGGTGAGGCAAGGTTCTTTTTGTATTTTAGATTATTTTTTAGATTCCCACAGGGAATTATTAGGTTTGAGGCCGATTACAGTAAAGCAAAATAGGGGCCTCCTTGGTGGCGCAGAGGGTTAAGCCTCAGCACTGTAAAGCTATCTGCAGCCACTGCAGCCTGAGTTTGATCCCCACCAGGGAGCTTCCCACTTGGCACAGCAGACCTCTCCTGTCTCGCCCGCTGCTCCCCTCAGCAGTCAATCTGCCTGTTCTGCTCCCCACTCTGTCTTTGGTGAATCCTCTTACTTCCCCCCACCATCTCTGGCTTATACCCCAGTTCTTGTATGCATAAATAAATAAATCTTTTAAAAAATAAAGCAAAATAAAGCAGATTGGTGATTGTCAGAGGCTGTGAGCAGGGGTGGGTGAAGTGAATGAGGAGAGTCGGTCCAGAGGTCCAAAGTCCCAGCTAGAAAATCAGTAAGTCCTGAGAATCTTAATGTCGAGCCTGGTGACTCTGGTTAATAGAGTGTATTGCAGATGAGAAAGTAGCTGAAAGTGTAGTTGTTAAACATGCTCATCGTATGAAGAAAAGAATTTGTAGCAGGTAATGGCTGTAAAGTAAGCTTACTGTGGTGATCCCTTTGCAATAACATAGATGTTGAATCATTTTGTTGTAGCTCTGACACTAATATTCAGTTAAATCTCAATTAAAAATGAGAGAAGTTAATGCAGGTCTCCTTTGTCCCTGGCTCTGGATAAGAGCCAATTCCGAGTCCCCTGGGACCCCACAAAAGCTCCAAACTCTGGCAAGCTGCTGACCTCCAAATGGGGACCCCAGGTACCCTCGGGCTCAGATGGCCATGGTGAACCCAGGTCCCTTAAGTGCCATACTCTGCCCTTCGAGCTGAGGTAGGTGCTGTCTGTCAGCCTTCCACCCCTCCCCTCCTCCGCCCCTCAGACCTGGGACCTTCTTTCACCTCCTCTCCAGTCCTGTTGTTTTTAAAGCCTTGGTTTCCGCTTTCACCGGAAAGAGATCTGCCCCCAGGCAGTAACCTTATTTCCGTGCAGTTCAGTATTTTTAAATAGAAGTTTGTACTATTGTGAGGGTTTTCCTGGCTTGGTCCTAAAGCCAAGGTGGCCTGTGCTTCCTGGGGATGTCAGCCATAGAGGGTTCTCTTGGGTGCTGAGTGGCCCAGCTTGCACTGGCCATGTTTTCTGGCAGCCGCCAAAGCAGATCAGGGGGAAGTAAGTGGAACTGTTAATGGAACCCCAGCCCCCATCTCCGTCAGAGTCCACTGGCTTCTGAGGGGGGAATCCCCAGGGACTGCCCCCCCCCAACAGCCCTAGATGCTCACCCTCAGGTCCTGCAGCTACTGAGGGGGGTGGAACAGGGAGGGGAAGGGGAACTGGGATGGTTGCTCAGCAGGATTTGGGTTTCAACTCCAAGCAGATGATCTCCTCTCTGACCCTCAGGCCTCTTGTCTGTAAATGGAATCTGTCATTTGGAGGGTAAGGGAGGGCTGAGGGAACAAAGGAGGCGTGATACCTTCAGCCCCTGACCCTGACCCGGAAGTGGTAGAGCAGGAGTTAATAAACAGCAATAGTTTATTACTGTTGATGCTGGGGCATCACATACAGAAGGGCTTACACAATTACTGCTGCTTAAAAGGGGACAAGACAAAATACTGTGTAGTATCTATAGCTTGTCCCTGACCCTGGCCTTCCCCACCTCGGTGCTATTGACAGCAGGGGCAGGTATTTCTGTGTTGTGGGGGCTGCCCCATTCATTATAGGATGTCGCCAGCATCTCTGGATTCTAGATGTACCAACTTCCACTCCACCCTCTAGTTGAGATACCCAAAAATATCTCCAAACATTGCCACATGGCCCCTGGGGGCCACATCGCTCTCATTGAGTCCAGTCTCACACCAATGACTGCTCGATTCAGCTCAGCAAACACGTATTGTTCACCTCTGGGCATCAGGTCGCTGGGTATGTGATGAAGACTGGCCTTGCCACCACCCAGACTGGGGCTCGAATTCCTGCTGCCCCATCTAGCAGCTGTGTGCTGTCAGGTGTGTCTCTTGAGTCTCGGTTTCCCCAGGGAAACTGGGACTGAGGATAATGCCCACCCATACCACCCCCAAACCCCCTAAGCTGTTGTGAGTTGTTATTCTTATGCAGGGCGTAGCAGTTGGCTCATGGTAAGTGCCCAGGATGGCCTCACCAGCTACTGTCAGTGCCTCACAGGTGGGGAAGGAGGAAGCTTCTGGAAGAGAATTGTAGTGGGACAAAGAAGGGGCTGGCAGTGAGAGGAACGGCAGCACTGGCAGGTTGGGTGGGATGGGGTTAGCAAGGTGGAAGCCTGGGCCAGGGGAGAGGCCGGACAGGGAGGTCTGAGCTGCCCAACTGGTGACCTTTGAGCCTGGTGTGGCTTGCAGATGGGTTTTATGGCAGAACCAAATTTGAAATGATTGCCAGCATTTTGAAGTCAGATTTCACATAAAAGCCCAGATTTCTGTCTTCTCTGGAAATATCAGATAAGCTGGTGCCACCCGGCCTGCCTCCCCTCAGGGCCACATCTGCTGGAACTGAAGGAGAGCTGTCTGGACAGCAATATCCAAAGGAGATGTACCGCGAGCCATGTAAGCCATTTAGAATGTTCTAGTAGCCTCATGTAAACAAGAGAGAGAAGAGGAGAAATGAAATTCTTTTCAACTTTTAATTTTAATTTCCAGGGTTATATTCTTGCTTTTTCTATATGTGCACATGTTCCATTCACTCTCCACTAAATAGGAGAAATGAACTTTAATGGTATATTTAATCCAAAGTATTATGTCAGCATGTAATCCGTGTAGAATGAAAGACTTTTATATTTATATGCCATATATAATATATGTAATGTAGTGATACATGGCATATAGAATATTTGTATTCCAGACCGCCTTAGTCCATACTGACCACATTTTGGGGGCTTGGTAGTGAAGTGGTGAGTACTAGGCAGATCTGGCCTCTGTAATTTGCTGCCTCTTTGTCTCCTCTTTTGGGCCCATGCTGCATATTTCAGTTGCCTCCTCTCACCTAGTGGTCAGTAGGCTGGGGAGCTGGGCTTGGCGTGGGGGAATGGCCAGAGTGGGGCCAGATCTAGAATAGTATTTGGGGGCCTTGAATGCCAAGGTGAGGAGTTGGGATGTGACGGTTTTGAGCTTAGCTAATGTCTAGCCTGTCCCGGGTCCCTACCAGATGAACTTCATGTGGTGTGAGAGAGCAGCCGTGGGGATGCCAGGGCCAGGTTTCCTGGCTGCCCAAAACCAGGTAAAGGCTGGAACACAGGGCCCTGCCCAGGGGGGTGGATGCAGGTCGGGGTGGAGAGAAGACCCCACCTGTGGTTGGGACGAAAGTCAGAGCCCAGGGAAGGAAGTGACAGGTGGAGGGTGACCAGCCCAAGAAGGTGATGTTGGTAGTGAGTGGGAGAGGAATATTCTAGAGAACTAAGGTGCGGTAGTTGGGAGGAAGAAAGTGGAGAGGGGGGTGTTGGAAAGGGAACACATGTCTGCCAGGGATCAGGGATGGTGTAGGAACTTGGATGAGTTCCTGCAGCTAAAGCCTGGTTCCACCTTGTACCTGAGAAAAGCTGTTGGGTGTATTGAGTTTCTTTGGCTGAAAAATGGTGATAGGAATGGTACTATCTCATCAGGTTGTGGGAGGATGCAATGAGATAACTCACGTTCCCCATGTGGTGCATAAATAAGTGGCAAAGCTCAAATAAGTGGTCACTGTTAACATGATGAATTGAACATGTATGCTGGGCACTGTGGGTGTAAGGTGAGCAAGATAAATGAGGAGGAAGTTGACTTTTGCTCCATTCTTACTTGCCTATCCTTTATTCTTCTACCAGCCCCAAGGATGGGTTAGTATCCTCCTTCCACATCTGATGAAGCAGAGGCCCAGAGAGGTACAGTGATTTGCTCAGGGTCACACAGCTTTGCCATGGCAAGTCTTGGAATTGAACCCAGATCTCTCTGACCAGGATCCTGTGTCTTTTCTACTATTTAGCATGGAGGGGAAGATGAAAGGGCTTATTGGGAGGAGAGGGGTCAGGGTCACTTCAGTGTGGTATCTCCCTTCAGCTTTGGTGTTCCTGTGCCTGTGAAAGTGACCCTTCCTCCCAGACCTGCCTTGGCTCAGCTGGGTCTGATCCCTGTGGTGGTGGCCTTTCACAAGAGGAAGTGTTGATGGTGCAGGCAGAGGAAGTGGCCAGGGACCGGGCGTGCTTGAGGCGGGCATGAAGCTGAGTGTTCCTGGGTCTCCTTCTCCCTCCCCACTGCACTCACCTTCCACTTCACTCACTGTCTCTTCCCTTTTATCTCTACTTTCCCCTGTGCTACATCTTTCCCCGCTTCCTCCCTAACATAGCTTAATTATCTTTTTCTTACTAGCAGACTATACTACAACCAGAATTCAGGCCCTGAGATGAGGGTTAACCACTATGCTGGGATCTCCTTATGTGACTTCATGTTATTTCTTTCCTCCCTGGAGATGGAGTTACCCATATTTTGTGGCTAACAGGGTCCGCTCATGGCAGATACTCAGTTAATATCTGATGGAGGAGTGAATAAATGCCAGATGTCCCTTCCTCCCCATCTCTAAACTGGCCCAGTGTTGGGTTGTGCTGACCCCACAATTAGTTCTGAGTTTTCTGCTAACTAACTTCACTGCCTGCTTGCTGTGTGACCTTGTGAAAGTCACCTCACTTCTCTGAGCCTTGGATCTTCATCTGTAAAAGGAGGAGGTAGATAGTGATTCCCTCAGAACTTGTGAGGACTGTGAGCAGTCCTTAACATCACAGAGGAAGGAGAGGTGACATCTGCTGTCATTGAGATGGTGATTATTTCCGACAGATTGACCGGCTTCCTGGGGATTGACAGAGGCACATTTCCTGGTGGTGTCCTCCTTTTGGAGGCTGCTGCTGCTGCTGGGAATAAGCTGGAATCTTATCGCTCTGTTTTTGGGTTATGAAGATAAATGTGGTTGAATGGAGATAAAGAAAACACCCTTCTAGCCTTTGAGAAATGAGCTGCCAGGGAGGAAGCCCCAGCTCTGTGCCTGTGTTATGCCAGTCAGTTCAGGGCAGCTGAGGCTGCCACGGGCAGCCAGAAGAGCAGTGTTCACTTCCTGGAGGGAGAAGCCAGTTCTGGTGCCCGACTTCCCTTTGCCTCCTTCCTGGAAAGCTCTCGTCTGTCTTGTCTGGGAGCCCAGACTCAATTCTTGGCCTTCTGAGTCAGTTGCCACTGTCAAAGCTGCCTTTGTCAACCCCAGGCAATGACCTCGTTACAGCTAATGTGCCTCCCTGTTTGACTGTGAGCTTCTCTCTACCTTTGATTGGCATCTTGGTGGTCTCTGGTGACTGTTGGGTGAGACCCAAGCTATTTTTCCACCTCCTTGTTCCTTGAGAGTCCTCTCATCCCCACCCCTGCTATGAGGAGACAGGAAATCATTGCTGGGGCCAGGGGGAAGTCACTGGCATCCTCAACAATGAAGAGCCTGGAGCCCTGGGTGCTGGTGCTGGTCCAGGCCTCTGATTTGTCTGCAGCACCGTCTCCTGAGCCTGGCGAGTTGTAACTCAGAAGACCCCTAGAGCACCCACACCTCTGCAGGTACCCTGCCTCATAGGCTCTTGACTTGGTGATGCTTTTCATCCCACGGCCTCATCTCAACCATTGTATTTGCTGTGTGACCTTGGGCAAGGAACATCACCTCTCTGAGCCTCAGCTTCCTCTTCTGCAAAATGGGGAATAACACTGCTTACAAGCAGGACGTGGTGTTTTTACACTTTTAATCTTATGAGGCCAGTACCTAAGGACACACATAGGCAGGACATGGCAGAACTGGCCTGAGCCCAGCTTCATGTCTAAATTGTACCTAGTGTTAGTCAGGGCACCGGGGAGGGGAGCCCCCTGCATGGCTGGTGAGGGTGGAAAGTGACCATCTCTTTGGAGAGCCTTTTCCAAACACATAAGCCAAGTCTCTGACTTTTGGAAGCCATGTCATGTGACCAACAGAGGGTGACAGTGGGGGACCCGTCACATTGATGGTGGACCTACCATTCCATGGAACATTCTCTAGCTGCTGAAGATGATACTCTTGAAGAGTGAATACTGTTAAATGAAAATGACCAAAAGTGGGGTTTTTTTATAAAGTATGGAAAGATATGGGAAGAGAGAGTCAAAATCAGCAGACATTTGTGAGACTCATATGGCTCTGCCCTGGTCTGTGGTCTCACATTTTATCTCATAAGGTGCTCTTAACGCCAGAAACCATAAAGTCCGTTGTACAGAAGAGGAAGGGGGAACAGGAAGGTTGTGTCAGTCCCTTAGGGTCACACAGCTGGGAAATGTTAAAGCCCGGTACATCTGCCTGTGGAAACCTAGGCGGACGTGGCGCCAGATGCTGAAGGCAGTGATCACTGGTAGCTGGGTAGTGCTTTTCTTCTTTGTCCCGTTGTGTTCGGAAGATTCTCTTAACAAGTGTGCGTGGTTTTTCAGGATAATGAAAAACAGCATAGAAAGTGCTGTTGATTGAAATTGCAGGGTGAATGTTGCTTCCCTGAGGTTTGGGATTGCTTGGAGAGCAGGATGGCAAAGAGCACACATCCCCCAAGATTGTTGGGGAGCTTAAGTGAGGTCAAGCTTTTATGGTGCCGGGAGCAGGGGGCACTGTCAATGAGGGTGCTTTTTCCTTCTCTCCCTCCATTTTGCTGTTACCCCAGACCACCTTCTGCCTATGACTCAGCACCCAGTCCTCCTCTGAGTACAGGGAAACCTGAGTGCAGCAGCACCCCAAAGAGGCAGAGCCCGCATCACCTTTCCACTTGGCTTATCAGTGATATGCAGGGTTGGGTTCCCCCTCACTTTTGAAGAGCTGAAATCTGAAGGCTCCCACACCCCTGGCCAAGTTGGACAGGTTGCTAGGGTTTTCAGCCAAGGCTGTGACATGGCATCCTTGGGGCCAATCCTGTTTGGGTTTTAGTTTTCTATTAGCCAACCCAGAAGGATCTGGAGGCTCGGCATCTCCCTGCTGTGCCAGCGTGGCTGGCCAGGCTTTCCCTCCCCAAGAGGAGGAGCATATTAAATGCCCGTCTTTGGAAGCTGTGGCACTTCTCTGCTTTTGTGCTTCATAATCTTCGCCATTCTTAAGTGTTACTTGTCCTGAAATTGAGTCGTCTTGTTTGTTGCTGAACTGAAACTTGGCCCAGCGATTATTGATCAGGAAGTGGTTTCTCCCCACTTGGCAGGCTCATTAACTGTGCAGGTCCTGGCCCAGTCAAAGGCTTTGGTTTCTCCCAGGTCAAAGGGGCCATCTTCCAAGACTGAGAACAGCTGGCGTTCAGGTCACTAAGGTGAGAGACGGGGCTTCTTGTCACTTTCTTATGTGGAGGACCTCATTTCTCTCTGCAAGGGGGCACAGATACTAGTTCATTCATTCACGTATCCATCCCACCCCTTCATTCCTCCATCCACCCACATCTCCCTCTATTTGTACACCCTTCCCACTATCGTTCCTTCAAATCCTCCTCTTCTCCCTCCAGGCACCATCCTTCCATCCTTCTTCTATCCATCCCACATCCATCTACCTACCTATCCAGCTACTCACCCAGCCACCTTTCTATTATTTTGAAATACTGACTGAGTATATACTATGGCCTGTTGAAGTAATAATCGATTGATGAATCATTGATTTTGGTTTTTGAAAACAGTCTCAAGCCAGGACAGTAACAGCCAGTAGTGAACGAACCCAGTGAGGCTGTATACACTTCTCATGTGTCACTGGAATTGTCACATCTGTCAGGAAACTGCAGTCTTGTAGCCTAAGTTTAGCTACCTGCCTTCCTTAAGGGCACTTAACTAGTAAGTAGTGGGGCTGGAATTTTTTTTAATAGTATCTTAAACTTTATACTCTACTGGAGTAGAGTCAGAACTTGAACCTAGGTTCTGTGCTTTTTCCATTCCACACATCACTTGGTGGAAATGTGTCCATTTCAAAGTTTGCCACCATGGGGACATTAGATGAAGTAGGCCATGGATAGAGGGAGGGAGACAGGCTGGTGCTCATAGAAACCAATAACAAGGTAGGCTCATATGCCGTTGAGGGAAAAAAGGAAGACTTGATGATTGTCTACATCCTGAAGGTACCTTAAGGTGCCATCCATTCCTTCATCCCTCTCTCGCATCCACCTAATTCTCCCACCCACCCATTCACCTCATACTCACTCCCTCATCATCTCACTGTACTCATCCACCCATCTATCTCACCATCTACCCATGAATCCTCCTAAATACCCATCCTTCCATATATCCTCCCATCCAACGATCTGCCTTAGCTCACCCATTCTCCATCTTCTCGTTTATCCACGTTCCCATTCTTTTGTCCCCTTCCTAGCTATTCTGTGCCAGGCTCTGTGGGGTAGACTCAAATGAATTAGATGTGGCTTAGCCTTTCAGAGCTCACAGCCAAGTCAGAAAGGGACTCTTGAGCACAAATGACTGTGGCACCAGATGGTCTGTGATGAAAACCCCAAGAAGGTGTGAAGTAATTCTAGTAGGGAAGGGGGCTCCTGGGAACATTTCATGAACTAGGCTGCAGTTTAGATTGTGTGGGGTGTTAAGTACAGGTATGGGAAAGGCACTGCAGGTCAGCAATGAGCATAACGAAAGGCATGGCGGTAGGAAGCAGGAGAGCACTGCCTGAAGCATGGCAGTAAACGCTGGTGGGTAGTGGGTCCTGGGAAAGTAACAGGGGTAGGACACTGAGGCCTTGAGTGCCTGATGGGGGAGCTTGGGCTTTGCCAAGCCAACTGCAGGCAGCCATTGAAGATTCACTGTGAGAATGTTTCTGATTGAAGGTAACAGAGGGCGAGATGGGAAGGAGGAATTGCACACATAGCAGCTGGTGGGCTGGAGGCCCTGGAGATGTTAACTCCTACGAGGGAAAGAGCACTGGGCAGAGAGTCAGGCCTGAGTGGCAGTCCTGACAGCTGCTTCCTAGCTGTGTGACCTAGCACGAGGCACTTTCTCTTCCTGGACCTTCATTTTCTCTTCAATAGGAGATGATGGCAGTACCTCTGCCTGCCCAGAACCTTTGCTGGGTAAAGGTGGGTGTCCCTTATCCTGCCTCAGTGGACCAGAGTTAGCCTTGTTAGGGCACAAGGCTCTGAAAGGCCGGGCTGTGGAGCACGCAGCTCTGCTTGGCGACTGACCAGTGCCTGCAAGCCGGGGCCATCAGAAGTCTGAACCCAAGGCCACAGTGCTGCGCATCCTGGCTGTTGCTGCCCTCGGGCCCCCTTGCTTGCATTTTGCTGGGCCCTTTGCTGCTCAGAGCAGTTCTGCTGTCACCCCAGGGACACACAGCTGCATACTGTGGGACACACACCAGCCCCTTTTTGGTTCCAGTACCTGAGCTGCATCTGACATGTGCCAGGCACAGCCATGCAGAATAAAGAGGACAGGGAGAATGGAAACCTCTACCCTTGACAGCTCTACTCCTTGGCTCTGATCCATGGGCCCCAGGCGGTTCATCTAACGGGTCCTTTAGGAGTCCTTCCTTCACCCTCTGCTGCCTGGCGGGTTGCTGGGAGACCAGCCTTACTAGCAAATATTCACCACTTGAGCTTCTCCTACCAACTCTGCCCTCGAGATCCATTTTTCTTCCTAGAGAGAGACCCATATTTCTGAGGCTGGGTCTGGAATGTGGGGGTGAGCTTTAGATGTGCCCTCACTTCTATGCCAGGTGCTGCTGCAGGTGCAAAGCTTTCTGCAGAGATAGGTCTGTTTTCTGCTCTGTTCAATGTGGAAGCCACGAGCCACAGGTGGTTATTAAGCCCTGGAAATGTGGCTCAGTCAACCAGGAAACTACAGTTTTTTGTTTCATTTAATTTCAGATCATTTAAAATCACTGTGTCAGACAGCAGAGCTCAGATGATTTCCTGAGAGGACAGAGCTACCCATCCCTAGAAACATTAGAGAGAAGGCCAGGATGAAGGGGTCACTTTCTGTGTGCCAACCTGAGTCTGTCCTCGCTGGGACCCCATGGATAACTGCCAGGTGTCACTGGGTGAACAGTGTCCCCTCGGCTGTGTTTTAGCTGGTCTCTGTCCACAGGCACACACAGTTTCCCTAGTTTTGGCTTAGCAACAGTTTTAGTATCCTGCTTTCTTTACTTTTTGTGGCCTAACTGTTTTTCTCATTGCTGAATTATCTTCCTATTTGTCATTTGAAAGGTTGCTTAATATCCTACTAAGTTAATTGAACCATTGTCTTACTGTTGACATTTAGGTTATTTCTATTTTTTGGTTATCATGATGGACTAATGTGAACATGAACCTAGTGCGTTTTTCATTCCCTTTCTTGAATTATTTTTTGGACTTAAATTTTCAGGAAAGAAGGGTAATACGTGGAAGGGGGGTTGTTTTCAAGGTTCTTGAAACCCATCGCCAATTTTTGTCTTTCTGAAATTGAATGTTTATGTTCTTGTCAGTAATGAGTGTACCTATTTTGTTACCAACACTGAACACATTAGTCCTAGTTTTTGTGATTTTTAAAAAAGTATAAAATGATACTTTCTACTTCTTGGAGAAAGATTGTCAGTACAAAAATCCCAGTTTCTGTTTGTCTGTGGCCATGGCTGGTCCCTGAGTCCTAGGTAATCAACCAGCCCCTTGAGGTGAAGGTCATTTTGTCAGTCATGGTGCGCTTGGGAGTGAAGGTGCACCTCTTACATGTGTTGTGGAAGTACTTCTGTAGGTATCTCCTGTCTGCTAGAACACCTCCAGAGGTGGGGAACTTCCTTTTGTTTGCAAACGATGGAAGTCCAGGAGAGGGTTTATGGCTCACATAACTGAAAAGTCTAAGGGCAACTGCCTTCAGGAACAGCTGGTTCCAGGTGCCTGCAGTGGGGTGGGAGGATGTGAGGGACACTTCAGCATCTGGCCTCCTCCATGCGTGGTCTCTCCTGTCCTCCTCTTGGCCTTGTCTTCAGGGACAGGTCCCCAGCCCTTTGGCCTTTGCATTCTGATCAATTCCTCATCTTTAGCAGGCTCTCTGAAGTAGTGACAGGATGGGCTTATAATACCCTCCAGCCTTCCATTCTACCAGTTTCATGACCCCAGTTTCATTTCCCCAAAGGGGAAAAAAGCTTCTTTGCTTCTCCTACTAACCTGAGCAAAAATAAAAAAAAAAAAAAAAACAAGCAAAACAAAAACCCTGTTAACATGTCTTGGGTCATATGTCTGTCACTGGGTGTGACAGAAGCTTCAGGACTGAGTGGCTGACCTGGGCTGTGCACCAGAACCAGGGGGGCTCAGCCCCTCATGAGTTTTCTTTGTTCTGAGCATGAGGGGAAACTGTCCACAAAGGAAAGTGGAGTCGGGGACCGGCAGAGGTGTTGCATGCTGTCCAGTTCTCTCCTGCCCCTCTTCAGGATTCGTTCCAGGTAGCTCCACTGGGTTCCCAGGCCTGAAGGGAGCAGTGCCAGTAGGGATAGGCCCCCAGCCCTTTGGCCTTTGTATTCTGATCAATTCCTCTTGTGGCAGTGGCACTGTATCCTATAGGTGAGGTGGCTGTCACAGATTGGACTCCGCTCACTGCATCCACCCTGGTGGACTCTGTTTCATCGTCTGCAGAGTGGGGACTGTGACCAGGGTTCTTTCTGGCCCTATAATCTGACATCAGCACTGCTCTGGAGGAGGAGGGAAGGCACAGGCTCAGCCTGCAGCCCGGCAGGAAAGGGGAGAACCTGGGGGCTGTCCCTTGCTGGCTGTCATTGTGCCCTTGACATTCAGGAAGCTCCCAGCCCCTGCCTGGGCTGGCTGGGCCCCTGGGGTGGGGTCATCAGGACTCCAAGCTGAGAGGTTTGTCCCCACCTCCTCTGGGCTGGGTCCCCGTGCTGCACAGGGGGAGGATTGTTCCCACAGAGGTGCCTGGGCCAGAAAACACAAATGGCCACTGTGTGTTTGCTCTGAAGGGTGTGGGCTAAGGCGTTAGTCACTGCTGGCCAGCAGTGGAGGGCTGGCGGGGGCTCCCTCCGTCCTTCCCTGGTCCCCAGCCTTGCCACAGCCGGTGGGAGAGACAGACGTCAGAAGCCACAGACAGCCACTTGTTCTTTGTGTAACTTCTTGCCTGTCACTCCCACGGATGCGCCATTTTACCACCCTTAGCTTTCCAAGACCTACCCCCTCCCTAAATGCCCTCAACGTTATCATTTCCCCCACCCTTCTGCTGCATAGAAGGGGAAACTGAAGCCCAGAAAGGACCTTTGCAGAATTTGTAGGCAATTCTGGCAAGAAGCAGTCAAACATAACCACATAGACTTGAATTCAACTTGAGCCTTATTATTTACCTGCTGTGTGATTTTTGGACAGGTGGCTTCCCCTCTGAGCACTGGTTTTCTTTTATATAAATGAGGATCCCTGTTGTAAAAGTTAATTGAGAGAATCTAACAGTGTCCTCTTGTGCCCTCTCTAGGCTCTGCTGCCAGGAGGCTAGTTTCGTTCTGAGGCTCCCATAGGGGCATGATGGTTGGCCCGGCAGTTCCAAACGTCCTGCCACAGTGCCGAGGCTAGCAGTGAAGGAGGACTCTGAGCATTCTCGGGATTGTTCTGAGGTAGCCTTTCATTGGCTGATTTGATCCCATGCCAGTCATGGAGCCAGTCACTCTGGTCAGAGGGACTGTAGTGTCTGGTTGGCTAGAATGAGTCACCCACCCCCTTCTACTGGCAGTGGAATCAGCCTCATTGGAACTTAGGGACTGGGAAGGAGGGCTAGTTGGCTTCTTTGAAGAAAAGTCAGGGGAGGGTCAGGGAAAGGTTATGTCATGAGAGGGCAATGCTTCTACCCACATATTCTCCCTCTAGGCAAAAACTCTTGTTCACTAGAAAAATGGCTCATACATAATAAGGATTGTGCATATAATGGTTGGATGAATGCTGTATAGGGACGCTCTTGTTTCCCAGCAGCCTACTATAGTGGACTGGCAGTTAGGGGCCACCACAGCTCACAGTCCTGGTAGCTCCTCAGTCTGCTTGTCTGGGAGATGGGCATGATGGCAGACGCCTGCATTAACGGCTTGTGGGCATATCAATCCTGGTATTTACAGTACTCTGCATTTGCCAAGTGTGCCATTGCTGAGGTGGTCATTTACGCAGAGATGGAGCAGGGAAAACTGGGTGCTCACTAGGAAGGGCCTATTGGGACAGGATTTGAAGCTTAGGCTCCTGAGCCAGGCAGGCTTGTGTTGGGATCTGGCCTTTACCCCCTACTCACCGTGGGACCTGAGGCAAGTCACCACACCTGTACATTGGGAACGCTACAGTTTGTCTCCAAGGGCTGGACTGAGGAAGGAGTGAGAAATCCCATTTCAGGCCAGCCCTGGCTCACAGTGAGCGCTGAGGCAGGTTGCTGTTTTTGTCATCAGCCATTGTTAGGTCCTCTGCGGCCTAAGGGAATGGATTGCTGCCTCAGCCAGGCTTTTAAAGAATTTAGTTCTGACCAAGTCACCGTGATTGCTCCCCTTTCTGTGGCAAGCTCTGGCCTCTGAAATCGGAGTGCTTTGCTGGCAGTGTGCCCTCATGCCTGCCCTGGTCAGTGCTGCCCTTCAGGGTGGCGAGCAAGAGAAGCTTGTGCCCTCTGCAAAGTGGTCCCTGCCTGCACCTCCCCCACCTCCAGGAGACTCAGGAACAGGGGCCACACAGCCTCCCTCACCAGCTCCTGGAGGGAAAGGTGAATGGCGGCAGGGTGACTTTGCTCAGTCCCCCGAGCTGCTCTGGCTGGTACTGTCAGATGGTCGCCTCAGTCACCCAGCCCAGCTCTGGCCACCCTGCCAAGCCCTCCACCTGCTTCTGTAAAGCCACAGAGTGAACCTTAACTTCCCCTTCTGGGCTCGGAGAGGAAGAGGAGGAGCTGTGAAGTGGTGAGGACAGTGTGATAGGATGTTTTAATGATCTTCTGGTGGGACTGAAGGAAATCAGCTTTATGAGAAATGAAAGGGAAGGGTGTGTGTGCCTGAGAACATGTGCATGGTTGCTTAATTGATGGATTTCTGAGGTTTGCACAAGTTTTCAAAACTGAGTTAAGGTAGAGAACCCCACGCAGACAGGGCTGAGTGGGACAAGGACTGGCCCCTGGGAATGATCCGCATAGAATTCTGTTTTCTGAGCTGGTCTCCTGGCTGGATTCCCGAGGTCTCAGAGTCAGGGACAGCGGTGGGGAAGAATGAGGCAGCCGAGGGCATAGCCCTGGGGCAGGGTGGCCCAGGGAAGCAGGACCACCGGTGTTCCAGCCCCAGCTCTGTCACCTGCTTCTCAGGGGCCTGCCTCACTCAGTGTGCATGAGATAATACTGTACCCACTTCCTGGGGTGGCTGAGGAGAAGAGCTGAAGCGTCACTGATGTCCTTTGCAGAGCTCGCTCTTGATAAATGTGAAACCATTGTTGCCTGGGACCCTGGGGAATCTGCAGCTCAATAAACAGAAACATTTATCTGAACTGGGGTTACATTTATAAACCAATGTAAAAATTGCCTCTTGGCATCCCTCCCAGAAGGTTCCCTTTTCATTTCACCCCCACTCCCCCATAAGCAGGCTGTCTCATCACAGGCCATAGAGGGTGGCTCTCTCCAGTGGACCTGGCCCTCCTTGAGGCCAGTGAAGTGTCGCTGTGTCTCCGTGTCAAGGGTGCCCCGTGAGGGCTGGCTGGGTGTCTGACAGGTCTGTTGGCAGTTGTCCCTAGAGGCTTCTGAGTTCTGGAGCTGACAGGGAGACCTGGTATATTAGCTCCAAGTGCCCAGGATGTTGGAAGTGAAAGGACCTAGATTCAACTGATGCCACTGCCCTGGTCCTTAGCCTGGACTTGCCTGTCTATAGAAGGGGGATACGGGTACCAGTAAGGTGATGATCACAGAGGGTGATGTGGAATGTGAGTGCCTTTATACTCCTGGGGCATTAAGTGCACAGGAGCAACATTGTGTTTCCAGTGGATCAGGCCTCAGGGTCGGCCTGTAATTTGAGAGTAAGGCCTCCTCACTGAGGCATCCCTCATGGAGAAGGAGAGAAGCCCTGGGGCTCATGGGATGCAGTCTGGCCTGTTTGCCTTGTGTTTTCCCATAGTTCCTACTCAGAGTCTCCAAATGAGGGGCCCACTCCTAAGGCCATGTTGTCAGGAGGTGCACTCTGAACACTGGAACCCCAGCAGCACCCCAAGGTTCACTATACCACAAAAAGGAACTGTGGGTTCTGCTAACATTGGACACCAGCTTATCATGGGTGGAGTTGCTTGTACCATTTACATGGTTATTTCTCTTCTCGTTTTTTGGAACACTGGGGAAATATAATATTGATCATTTCAGTCATTTACTTAGTGAGGGACATTAAGTAGTTTTCAGTGTCGTGTAACCATTATAACTATCTATACTCAGAATTCTTCATCCCCACAAAAACTCTGTCCCCATCAAATACTAGCTCTCTATTTCCTGTTGGTAACAATAACCATTTCCTGGGAATCGCTATTGGATTTTCTGTCTCTCACTTGATCAGTCCAGGTTTCACATGTAAGTGGGACCATCGTCTTGTTCTTGCATGACTGACTTATTTCACTTTGCATAATGTCTTCAAGGTCATTCCGCATGTAGCACACTTCAGGATTTCCTTCTTTACGGGTCAGTAATATTCCATTATATACACCACCCTTTCTTTATCCATTCATCTGCTGAAGGGACATGGGTGGTTTCTGCCTTGGGCTCTGGTGACTAATGCTGTTGTGAACATTAGTACACAAATATTTGCTCAAATCCCTACTTACCTAGGGTCATATGTGATTCTATGTTTGACCTTTTGGGCAAATGCCAAACCGTTTTCCACAGTTTTGGCACCACTTTACATCCCCATCAGCAGTTCACAAAGGTTGCAACTTTTCCACACCCTTGCCGACATTTATTTTCCATTATTTTTAAAAATTATGACCCTCCTAGTAAGTATGAAACTCTCACTCTTTATCATCAAATAAACAGTTGTTATATCCAGGGAAATGTATTTAGGAAGCAACGCCACTGTAATTGGTGGGCATACTTGAACCCTTTTTCTTGTTACTTTGCATGTTTTTGAGAGCTATTAATAAATGTTTGAAACTTAGCTATTAACAGTTTTATACACTAAAGAAAGCATCTCCCCATTTTAGGTGCTCCCCAGTCTGCTGTCAGGCAGTATCTTTCCAGAGTTTGCCATGTATTTACATACACATCACTTTTCATAAAACACAATTGTCCATTTCTTATATAAAAAGTATTGCGCCACTTTTAATATTCAGTGATTGGGATTACTCGCTGAACGACTCAGTGATCTTTATGTATTGATATTTGTATGCCATTCTTGTATGCTTATTTATCCCATAGTTTAGGTGTGTTGTACTTTAAAAATATGATTACTACTAGCCTGGACTGCTGTTTGTCGTGCGTGCACCTCTGTGCTGAGGCAGCGGGCCACTCTCGCCGCTGTCAGGAATGGCAGCTCTCCAGCTTCAGCCTCTCCACCCCCATCTGGACATCCGGCCTCTGTTTCTACTCACACATATTCTGAGTTGGCTTCCAGGGGTGCGTTTCCTGCCCAACGTGCCTTGTTGACCTTTGTGTTGACCTTCGTGTTGCCCTTCGCGTTGCAGGCCAAGAACAAGGAGACGGGCGCTTTGGCTGCCGCCAAAGTAATCGAGACCAAGAGTGAGGAGGAGCTGGAGGACTACATCGTAGAGATCGAGATCCTGGCCACCTGCGACCACCGCTACATCGTGAAGCTGCTGGGAGCCTACTACTTCGATGCGAAGCTGTGGGTAAGGGTGCCGCCCACGCTCCCGCTCGGCCCCGTGGCCTAGTCCTGACGCACACAGCTCTTTCCCAGTGTCTGCTTTAGTGGCTAGAATTGGGGTGGGGGCAGTAGTGGAGGTACTCTGCATCCTCTGCTCTCCTAATAGCCCCCTCTTGGGCAGTGGGGGTATAGTTGTTCAAAACAGGAAGGATCTGTAAGTCTCCTGTGCCTGACCCCGACCTAGATTCCAGTTCTTCTACTTACAAGTTGGACAACTCTAGGCAAGTTCTTGACCCCTCTGTGCCTCAGATTCTCATCGGTAAGATGGGGGTAATAATACGAAACTCATAGAATTGTGATTGGGATTAAGTGAGGTCGTTCACGATAGGCGCTTACGACACGTAAGAGTAGGGTGAGTGCTGGTGAGCTTATTTGTACAGTAGCCTTGTTATAAAAGCAGCAGGCCCTTTACCAGCCCCCCTTTCTCCATCAGCAGCCTCATGTTTTGATGTGCACAGGCAGATGCAGCTCTAAACTCCCATTCCAAACACAGTGCCAACCCTAAATGTGCAGCGGAATTGCAGAGTGTCCCCCTATTCTGCTGGGATAAGTGTCCCTGTAGTGTCAGCAAGGCACAGAACAGGTTTTCTATGATCCGGACAGACTGGTAAGGGAGAGTCCTGGAGCCCTCAGTGGCTTTTTCAGGCTTTTAATGCTCCATCTACACCACGTGTAGTGAGGCAACCGGGTGCAGGGCAGGCAGGGAGGCCTGGGGGCCGGCCTCTCGGCGCCTGCTGAGTCTTCACTGTCTCTGGGCTCTCTGGAGTTCTCTCGTGGTCTCTCCGCTGGTCTCCATTGCACTTAGCCACTCGGTCCTCTGCCGCTGCGTCCTCTGCTACCACTTATATGCTCGGTCTCCAGGCCCAGGTGCGCCCACTCACGCATGCTCACGCTGTACTCCAGGTGCCACCGTCAGGCACGCGTGTAAGATCACAGGTGTCCATCAGTGATGCTATTGGCAGGGGTGGGGGTGGGGGGAAACCCGGTCACTTCCATCTACCCCACAGCCCCCCATCCACATCCTAGTATTAATGCCGCTCAGTTTCAGAAATCCAAACTTCCTACAAGTCCCTCTAAGCTTTTTTCCAGCCAATGTTTTATATGTAAAACATCATGTTTATGTCTCCAGAGACTTGCGTGAACTCTAGCTGTAATTGGAAGACTGTCAGAATCGCCTGTCCAGCTTGTTAAAGGGTTTAGGCTGGTATTTGGATGCTGCCGGGGCCCGGAGTGGCCCAGGCCACGTTACTGCCTCAGCCACAGTCGTTACCCATTGTTGGTAATTGTCTGGAGGGATGTTTGAAGCATTTATTTCACATCCTATCATGGTTGTTAGGTGTGGAGTGTTGCTGTGTTTTAGTTATCTTTTAGGAGAGTAGTGGGGAGATTGGAGTTAAACTGTAATGCTTTATAATTTTTCCCACTTAAAATAATAGGAAATTGACTCTGGCTTGGCTTTTTGGGCAGCGTGCCTGATTTCTAGGCACAGAATTACTGTTGCTTTTTGAGGAAATATGTTTCACTTGACAATAGGATCTGCCGGTTTGAGAAAAGCTAAAGGAGAGTTTAGAAACCTCTTTGAAGGTTGCTCCTCTTGTTTCCCAGAAGTGAAAGCTGCCAGTGTCTCAGGGGAGAGGTGAGAGCTTGGCCCAGCTCTCCTGCCCAGAGGCCCGCCCAGTAAAACTGATGGTCCTCCAGGCAGAGGCCCCTTCTCCTTTGTCTTCTAAGCTTGTCTTTGGGGAGCCTTGTGGATATCATGGAGGGAGGATTAAATGGTTTCAGGCACCTTAGGAGAGTGAGCAGGGCAGGGACACCAGTGACCCTTTTCCCAGATGCACAGACAGGACAGGGCCCTTGCTTGTGGTCCCACAACTGAGGCCAATGAAACTGAGTCTGTTCTCTGTCCTGGGCAGGGAGCTGCTTTTAAAAGGTTTTCTCTTTTAAGAAATTAAACAAGCATTCAATCTAGGTCATCAGAGGAAATGAGAGTATATAAAAAAGCAAAAGCAAAAAAAAAAAAAAAGATGCACACTCCAAATTTTTATGCTAGAGATAACCACTGATAACATTTTGAATGTACTTTTTTCAGACCTTTTCTGTATGTACACAGACACAGAATGTGTACCATACCTATTAACATTTCACTCTCTTATATTTAAGATATATTAAGAACTTGTTTCCATGTCAGGAGGGAAACACCTGTGTCTTTATTTTTTACTAGTTTATAAAACTCCATTTTCTGACTAAGCCAGTCTATTGTTGGGCATTTAGGTTGTTTCCTTTTTTTCTCCCTCCTGTTGTAAAGAGCTTTGGGGTGGATGACTGAATTTTTGTCTTCTTATGTCAGAAGTCCTTAGGAGGATTTTTAAGTGTTCATTACCAAATGGGCCTCACAGAACCACTTTGAATTATGCAAAGGAGTTTTCCTAGCTGCCTGCTGGCAACACCCACCCACCTGTCTATTTATCTGCCTCCCAGCACACAGCCTTACTGGACCGCTGATTATGTGCCCATTAATAAAAACTTTAATGTGTCTGTTTCCATTACTGACTGTGGTTAGATATCAAGTTCTTGACTTTCCCAGGTCCTGAGATAATGGCTAACATTTATCTAGAGCTTGCTGTGCTAGGTCTTTTGCTCTGAGTTTTCCTTGACTCCTGTCACTGATTCTTCACTCTGAGTTTGTTGCCTGATTTTCTATCTTCCACACAGAAATGAGAAACAAAGAGGCTAAGTGAGCTGTCCCCCCAGGCCACACAGCTAAAAGCGGGAAAGCTGGGAAACAAGATAGAGAAGAAGGATGATTTGTAACCTGACTTGACGGTCATGAGGTTGTTTAAATAGATACACCAGAATTTTCTGTCCCCAAGTTGTCACTTTAGACAGATATTTTCTTTCCCACTGGTATTTTCTTGGGGGGTGAGGGGGTAGAGAGTTCTGCTCCTAGGCCCCAAACCATTTCTTCCCCTCCTCTTTGATAGCAGCCCCTCCAGTCTGCACTTATTACATTGTAGTCCCTTATAGGGGCCACTTCCTTTTTTTTGAGGATTTGTTTTTAGACATTGTGGAGTCAAGGCAGGCAACACTGGCATCGGTGGATAGAGAGTGGGAAAGGCTTTCGAGCAGTAAGTACAGAGACCGTGGTGTGGAGGTGTGAAAGGGATGTAGATAACAGGTGGGTTAGGATTGGGGCAGCAATCAGAGACAAGGACAGTGGTGAGTGATAGGAGGCCATGCTGTGGGGGGCCTTGAAGGCCAAGGTGAAATTTGCACTTGATCTTTTAGATCAAAGTACTGTCCTTGCAGCAGCAAATATCTTGGACCTTGTTAGAAATGCAAAATATCAGGCCAGACATGCTGAATCAGAGACTCTAGACAGGGGCCCAGCAGTCTGTGCTGTGCAGAGCTTTCACAGGACTCTGATGCTTAAGTTTGAGAACTACTGTCTTAAATAATGGGGACCCAGTGCAGTTTTCCACAGGGGAGAGAAATATATTCTGTGTTTTAGAAAGAAATCAGGTTTGAGAGGCAAGAGCAAAAAGCATTGAGACCAAATGGAAGTGGTTGCATTTGGCTAGGCCAGAAGCCCCAGGAGGTAAAGTGGGAAAATCAAGAAAGGCTTTGTTTGAACTGGGAGGATCATTTGAACTGGATCTTAAAGAATGCATAGGAGTTCAGTAGGGAGCTAAGTGTTCTGCTCCCCACTCAGTGAAGGAAGGGTTGTAGAAGGACAGTGTGTAAGAAGTGTGATGCCTCATTCTGAGACACAGAGTTGAAGGGTATACGGTCCTTCTGGTTTTCTCTGTGATGGTTTTAGGACATTCTTGTGGCCAGGCCCAGGCTTTCTCTGTGGTTCAGAATCCAGTTCTTCTATGTATGTGTCTTTGACCAAATCATGTTGGACCCTGGGGTCAGCTCTCTGGACTGCGCTCTGGGATGAAAAATTGGCCACTGCTATATCCTGGGCCCCTTGCCCAGCCTTGGCAGCCAAGAACAGATGTTCCCCCTGAACAGAGCAGAGGTCACTTCCAAACCACACCCCCCCCCCACAGTCTTCTCAGATCAGTTCATTTTCTTCTAGAATTTGTAATTTTAGCAAAATCCTCCAGTGATTGCTTGTAAGCATTTTGTGAGCTTTTCTTGTGAGCTTTTGATATCAAATAGCAGAAGTGGGGGAAAACAACCCAAGCTATTCTACACCAGCACCATTCAGTAGAAACACAATGTGAAAACAAAGGTAGTTTAAGATGTTCTTTCTAATAGCCACATTAAAAAACCAAACATGGGGCCTCCCTGGTGGCCTAGGGGTTAAGTCTTAGTGCTACTCCATGACACCCCACCACTGTGGCCTGGTTTCGTTCCCTGGCCCGGGAGCTAATTCACATATGGCGCAGCAGACCTCTCCTGCCTCTTCCACTGCTCCCCTCAGCAGTGCATTTCAGTCAGTCTGCCTATTCTGCTCCCCACTCTGTCTCTGGTGGGTCCTCTTACACCCCGCACCTCTGGCCTATACCCCAGTTCTGCAAAAATAAATAAATGAAATCTTTAAAAAACAGAAATGATGAAATGAATTTAAATAATATATTTAAGGCAGTAAATATAAGAGATCATCCTAACATGTAATCAGTTTAATCAGTATTAAAATTATTAATGAGATACTTTACTTGTTTTTTCTTTTATTCTGAGCCTTCAAATCCAGAATGTCTTTTTACATTTACATCACATCTCAATTCAGGGACTAAATTTTCATCAGAAATCATTGATCTGTATTTAGATGTCATAGATTTTATAGTTGAAAAAGTCGATTTCTATCTGTAAGTTCCAACATATTTGATTGTTGCCCCATAAGAGAGTTGATGATCAGGTTTTTCTTTTAATATTTGTTATTATTTGTATGTTTTACATTGTAATGTATTCCCTGTGGGTTACCCACCACTGATTCACCTGTGAACCATCACCACAGGCCCTTGTGCTCCCCTCTCCCCCATTTTGAACCCTTATGCTCTAAACATAAAATAAACTCACACTTTTAGTTCTATGCTAGTCACATTTTGATGGCACAGATACAGATGGACATACACCCAGGCCCCCCAGAATAAAGGAATGCAGGAAACCTGACCTGACCTCATAAATTTCCTCTGGTGACAACTCCCCCTCCCCGCTACACTTCGACTCCCTAACCCTCTCCTTGAGCCAGATTTTGGCCGCTGGGGAAGTATTGCAAGGGTTGGGTCTTTTTTCCTGCATAGCCTTGAGTGAGAGCTGCCTCCTGGCAATGTTTAACAAGCAACTCTCTGAAAGAAAGACCCTGGTTTATAGCATCTACTGATTTCTGTGGTGTAAATATTCCTGCCACTATCAGTTCCAAGCTACCAACTTGTCATATACACAGAGCTGGGTAGAGGTGGGCAATGGCTCCATGATGAAGTAGTTCTGTTATACGGATGTTTGGATGAAAACAACTCAAGAGTACAGATGACAGTAGAACGTGCTAAAATAATGAGGGAAGTGATGAGTTTTGAATATTTGTTAATTTTCTTTTTAATATATTTCAAATTCTAAGCTTGTTTAACTTAATTTTTTAAAGATTTATTTATTTATGCATACAAGAACTGGGGTGTAGGCCAGAGGTGTGGGGTGGTGAGAAGATTCTCCAGAGACAGAGTGGGGAGCAGAACAGGCAGATTGACTGAAGTACACTGCTGAGGGGAGCAGTGGGTGAGGCAGGAGAGGTCTGCTGCACCCTGTGGGAAGCTCCCTGACAGGGGATTGAACTCGTGCTGCAGTGGCTGCCGATAGCTTCATAAGCTGAGACTTAACCCCTTGTGCCACCAGAGAGACCCAGTTTAACTTGATTTTTAATTATGGTTGTTTATATGGTTTATGTGGGCTAACCACTGGCTTAACACAAGCTAGTGAGTGGCTTCATGGGAGCCAGGCCAGAGGAATGTCAACTAAACCACAGAATGCTGCAAGACGGGGTGTCAAACAGCCAGCTATTCATCTGAAAGATGATCCAGATCAGATGGTCTTGGATTTACCAAAGGTCACACAGCACATTAGTCTCTAGGCAGACATACAGATGTCCTCAAAGACTGAATGAGAGACCCTAAACTTGTCACTTGTCCTATGAAAAGCCTTTCACAGCTCTTTTGCTCTCAGAATATATTCCAGGCCCATGAGCTGGTCAACAGGCTAATTAGTCTACCATCCAACTTCTCCTCTCCAGTTGTTCTAACCTATTTCTAGGTGACAGCTCCAGTCCTTTGCTCATCTCGTACCTTCTTCCAGGCATGCCCTCCCCATCACTATCTGCAGAGTTGGCAAGAGCATCACCTCTGCCTTCAGGCCTGTTCAATGCTTCCCTGGCTCCTGTAGGCGGAATTTCTTCTTTCCTCCTTCGCCTCTCTTGTCTGCTCCATTTGCTTTTTTCCTCCTACCAATTACATTTTAGTACAGTTTCAGTCTTAGCTTCTACCTCATTTAGTGATAGGACCCTGCCTGCCTTCCTCTGCCCAGGGCTGTTCCTCAGTAGGGGCAGGAGTACAGGTCTGGGTGGGTGCCCTTGAGGCTGAAGAGGCTGTTTGGGGCCAGCTCTGCCTGGGGAAGCAGATGGGTGGGGTGGGAGAGGGGAGACTTGCAGCCACAGAACCTGCCCCCAGGGTGTGTCGGCCTTGCTTTTGACCAAAGCAGTTGTCTAGCTACTGACCGATAGCTTCCAGGGAGGAAAGGTGAATTCTTCATTCCCCTAAAGCCTTTCCTTTGTGCTGAATCTGGGAGAGAAGTGAAGGTAGCCCCAGAGTCCTGTTTTTGTGGTCTCTGAAGATTTTGAAAGTCCCACTGGCCTTTTTCAGCATTTTGGTGGGACTGCAAACCCTGGCATTTTGATCTGTTGTCTTTAACCCCAAGACTTCTACTCTAGTCTGGGCTGAGTATTCTGGGGGGGAGGGGATTCAGGGTCGGGGGGAATGAAGCCTGTAGCCCTGTCAGACAAGTACATTCTTCATTTATTCCTTTTTTTAAAGAAGATTTATTTATGCATACAAGAACTGGGGTGCAGGCCAGACGTGTGGGGGTGGGGGAGGGTGAGAGGATTTGCCAGAGACAGAGTGGGGAGCAGAACAGGTGAATTGACTGAAATACACTGCTGAGGGGAGCAACAGGAGAGGTCTGCTGCGCCATGTGGGAAACTCCCTGGCTGGCCGCCTATCAAACTCATGCTGCAGTGGCTGTGGATAGCTTCATAGTGCTGAGACTCAACCCCTTGTGCCACCAGGGAGGCCCTCTTCTTTTATTTCTTTAAGCAAGTTCCTGTTGGATTCCTTCCTTATGCCAAACCCCATCCCAGGGCCTGGTGATACAGAAATGGCAACATGGGCCAGTTGTCGGCTGCCCTGCACTCAGAGTCCAGTGCAGGAAACTTTGGGCTATTAGCTAACTTGAGTCTCTGTGTCTAAAATAGGATGATGACAATAAAACCTACCCATTATACGAATGAAATGAGGCATGCAGGTGGGGTATGGGCGCAAAGTAGGTCTGAGTCACTGCCATCGCCTCTCCCGCTCCTCCTCTTCCAGTTCTTCCCATCCCCACTATGTGCTCTGACCACCTTCTCACCCCGTCCCAGTTTTGTGCAGTCCCTTCCCCTACCCCCTCCTTAGGCTTTTCTCTCTTAGACTTGGTGAACCATCCCCAGGCTTCCTTGTGATCACACCTGCCTTGGACCATAGGAAAGGCGACGTCAGGCAGGGCAACCACGTCAGCAGAGTGAAGAAAGCCTTCATGAGTGCACAGCAGCGTGGCCAATGCAGCCTCCCTGGACACCCAGCTCAGGTCAAGTTCAGAAGTTCCTTTGCCCCCTGGTTTTGTCTGGGCAGAAAGTTTTGCAAGTTTATCTGCCCACAGATCTCCCAGTGAAACTGTGACTCTCTTACTTGGCATAAAAGACTTCCGCAATCCTGGAGTCGCCTGGGTTTTCCCCTGGGTATGAACTTGCTGTTCTCAAAATTTTGCATCCAGGATATTTATTTATATGACACTTGGTAGGGCCACCTCTCCCAAACTTCATTTATTCTGCTCCCTTCCTAATCATAAAGGTGACTTACTTCTAAGAAATTAAATGCCCTTTTTTAAAAAAAAGAAATCTTACCCTTACTACCCTAAATGGAAAACTAGCACCCACTTGCCAAAAATGGAAATAAAATAAAATAAACCAATTCTTTTAAGTTCAAAACCTTCAGTCTGGACATGGTGCTTCCTGTTGCAAAGGGAGGTTGTCATGACAGGGCTCAGCACAAGGGATGGACGGGAAGGGGGGGAGAGAGCTGAAGAGACATATGTCACCTGTGATACGCCAAACTAGCCTCTTCTTGGGGCCTCACTTGCGGATACCTCAGAGGTGCTTTTATGGCTGGGACACTGGGGCTGGCCAAGCTCCATGAGGTCAGAGTCAGGGATGGGCCTCTTAGGAATGAAGTAGCCACTTCAGCAACTTGTCCAGGGATACTCAGGGGTGTGGATAGAGTCAGGGCCTATTCCCACCCCGCAGCTCACTTCTCAACTCTGTTTTCTACACTCAGGCTTTTCCAACATTTTTAGCTGTGGAATCTTCTTCTGTTGAAATCTTCACTCTTACGGGCCAGAGGAAGGAGCCGCTACTCTCTGAAGGGGTGGCAAGCTGCAGCCCCACCTATATGCCCTGACTCCTATGGTGGCCCCCAGAGTAGCCACTAGCTCTTCTGGATGCCATTCTGCCCCAGGGTTTGGACCATCCTTGTATAGGCATATACAGATAGACACTGCAGGGCTTTTACTTAGTAGTCTACCTGCCTCTCTACCCACTAGGTTCCAGTAGAACACCCACCTGTGCTCAGCTCTGATACCCAAAAGTGTCTCCAGATGTTGCCAAATGTCCCCGGGGTGTGGGTGGGGCAAATTCACCCCCAATTGGGAACCATAGTTTTTTATCACTCATAGCCTCTTGCTATTGGGGGTGGGAGTGTGTCTACCATGCCAGATGGTGTCACAAATAGATGCTCTCAGGTTAGACCCAACCTACACCCTTGTTTTGCATGTGTGATGTTTTCAGAAATTTGTTACTAGCATTTTGTCAGATAATGTCACTTAACACATTGTATGCGGGAAACGTATTTATATGTTTTACGTTGACTGGTAGTAGAGCGCGGGACATATATTAATACGTTTAATACATATTAATATGTTTTTTATAGACTAGTGGTAGAATGTGGGTAATGTATAAATATGTTTATTTTTATACTTTTTTTTATTATTTAAAAAATTAGCAAAAATGGCCTGCACCACCTGTTAGTGTGCGATAAAAACTACCCACAAACAATGTGTTAAGGGCCTCCCTGGTGGCGCAGCGGTTAAGTGCTGGGCTGTGGAGCTGTCGGCAGCAGCGATGCGAGTTTGACGCCCAGCCGGGGAGAATCCCACATGGTGCGGCAGACCTCTCCTGCCTCGCCCGCTGCTTCCCTCAGCAGTGTATTTCTGATCTGCCTGTTCTGCTCCCCACTCTGTCTCTGGTGAAGCCTCTCGCCGCCCCATGCCTCTGGCCTGTGCCCCAGCTGTATGTATAAATAAATAAATCTTAAAAAAAAAAACAATGTGTTAAAATGCTGACCACCTGACTTTTCCTGAACAACCGGAGAGGTATTAGTATGGGCAGTCTTTCCATGTAGGGGTGTATGTTCCAGTTAGCCTCAGACCTCACCATTCCCTGATGTCCCTAACCCAAGGGATTGGTGTGTGCCACAATATGGTTTTTTCTTTAAGAAGAGGAAAGCAAAGATAAACAAGAGGACATTAGGCCTTTCAGAGTGCACCTTCTTGTCTGAAAATGAACATTTTACAAAGAGGAAGGGCATGTCCCATGGTCAAAGAGCAGGGTATGGAACACACCCTGCTGTCTTCACACACATGTCCCCATGACCACATGTCTCTGACCAGGGCTTCTGTGGCCTGTCGCCTTGGGCTCAGAGGCCAGTTCTCTGACCGAGATGTCTACTAACCTTAAAAAAACAGAACAGTAAAGAGAAGGTGATGTTAGAAGGTGGCTTCCGGCGCTGTGTGTGCTAGAAAGTCTTGCTGGGCTGAAGTCAGGAGAGCTGAGATCACGGGTCTGGGACCAGCTCACTCCGCGACCTCAGAAGAGCACTGCCCCCTCCAAGACCTCTGCTTCCTGGTCTGTAATGGATCTAAAGGGGTCTTTTTTTTTTTTATTGTATGCTACTGCCAATATATATAAAATAATTACCCTTGGGGCTTCCCTGGTGGCACAAGGGGTTAAGTTGCACCACTATGAAGCTATCTGCAGCCACTACAGCACAAGTTCAATACCCGGCCAGGGAGCTGACCCACGTGGCACAGCAGACCTCTCCTGTCTCACCTGCTGCTCCCCTCAGCAGTGTATTTCAGTAGATTCGCCTGTTCTGCTCCCCACTCTGTCTCTGGTGAATCCTCTCACACCACCCCCCCCCCACCACCACCTCTGGCCTACAGCCCAGCTCTTGTATGCATAAATAAATCTTTAAAAAAAAATAATTACCCTTGTGAAATAGAAATTTATGAAAATTCAGAGAGGTTAAGGCCTGATGAAAGTAGTTTATATAGTATGGCACGTGTTAAGGCACAAGCTTTTTTATAGCCTCAAATTTAGCTCTCCTTCGAATATTCACTGGTTCATGAACAGTGGTTTGCAGAACTTTCCAAAGATTCATTTTACTACCGAAGGGGACAGACTTTCTGGGATCTGAAGGGATTTGTACTTGAAGACAGTCTAGTCAGCAAGGGGTCATGTCGCAATTGTGCAACAGAACTTTTTCAACTCTGCTGCCGCCTGGGGAACCTTCACGTGTGGAGCCTGACTTCCAGCCGTTGTTGTTGAACCACCTTCTTCATAGCGGCGACGCTGGAGGAACCAGACACAGCACATGTGAGAGCCAGGCCGATTCATCTTCAAGGGGTCTTTCAACCTTTCTTGACTCATTTTGTCCTGGCCATTGTGATTGAGAAGCTGGACTCCATCTGTGGTCAACAGGGTGACCTTTGGGGGTCTTTCTTCATAATCTTGTGGGCCACAACCCCTTTCCTGGACTCTGGGGACCAGTGCCCCCCGGGGGGGTTGGGGTTCCCTGTTGTTGACCAGCCCCTGCTCTCCCTCTGGATAGGGCCCACGGGGCACCCCTGGGGACACATATCCTAATTGCACTAAGCTCTTGAAAGGCCACCTGGGTTGCTCAGGGCTTTGTCTGCCGCTTATTACCATCTCACCTTTCCTGTTTTACAGACAAGGTGTCCTGGGGCTCAGGGAGGGGTGGTGGGTGAGGCAGCATGTGCTTCTGGCCCTGGACGGTGACTCAGGAGGCGGGGGAGGAAAGCGAGGGAAGAATCAGCTCAATATACCACTAATAGCCAGCCAGGCCGGGAACTTTCTCTGTTCTGGATCATCCCATGGAATCCTCAGAGATCTGCAGGGTTGAGCTGTCACCATGCTTTACAGATATGGAGATCGAGGGTCAGCAGAGGGTGAGGGGAGCGCAGTGGTGTAGGGACACAGGGAGACATGGTCTCAGGGCTCCGAGTTGTATTCCAACCTTAGTCATGGCTCCTCCCTACCTTCATTCATTCAGATGTTTACAGAGCACCAGCTGTGTGCCTGGTGCTATTTTAGGGTCACAAATCCCTGTCCTCAGGCAATGTATATTCTATGAGGCCTGGGAAGGAAGAGGCAGGCAGAGGACAGAATAATATTTTACTGAGCACATCATGGCAGATGGTTATGAGAGCTGTGAGCAAATGAAGGCCTGGACTTGCCCAGGGCACCCTCTCTTTTTACCCCACTGTCTGCAGCTCTCAAGTCATCCCTTCAACCTTTCATGGGGTAGGCACTGTGCTGGGGGCTCGTCTCTGAATATGGACTCATGGTTTCAGTTTCCTGTGTGGATACAGCTTCTGGGGTCGCTGAGGGTTGTGGCGTGGGTGCTGAATAACTATACTGCGACATCACAGGCTTTACCTGGTTCATCCCGCTTGGTCACTACCTGGGAGGCACATCCCATAGTCACCCCATTTTACAGATGAGTAAACTGAGGCTCAGATCTCTGACCTTCTTGTCCCCATGTCATTCTGTTAGTTCCAGAATTGGAGCCCAGAGGTTTCTGCTGATTCCAATTTGGAAGTCCTGGGCTCACCTTGGTTCCCTCAGGTGTTTTGTCTTCTTGGAGACTGTCCCTTAGGTGATGAATCAAGGGAGCTAGGGGTGTCCTTAGGGATGTAATGAGACCTGAGCACCCCACTGTGCCATCTCCCAGGATCTGCCCATAGCACCCACCTCTGCTCTCTGTTTCAAATTTTACTTGTCCCTGAGGATCATTCAAAGGCCACAAACCTTTAATGGTTTTAGTTGAAATGCGCCTCCTGCCATGTGGACCTTCCGGCGGTGGACTATATTTTCTTGTGACCCTGGTTACTCCCAGTCTTCTGGGTTTGTGGTCTCTCTCCTGACCCTGTCCCCCAGGCCTGGCCCATGGCCCTGGCTCATTCTTCTCAGTGTCCACAGGGACCCCACTACAGCTGACTTGAGGGGATGGTGACTGGACAGACAGTTGACTGTATGGATCAAAAATCTCTGTGTAGACCCAGAACTGCTTGTGTGTCCCCCTGGGGCTGAGAGTCCAGTTTGCATCTGTCCAGAATCAGATGCAGGTGAACCTTGACCTTGTCAGACAGGCTTAGAGGCTCGTGGGATCATTTCTTCTCCCTTAGCCTTGACAGAACACCCTGGGCCCCTGGCCACTGTAGGCAACCCAGGGTCATTCCCTGTGTCCCAGATGTCCTTCCCTCCCTTTGGGGGCGCTCGGTTCACACAACCTCAGCAGGAGCCTGAATTCCTCCCCAGCTTCCTGTGAAGGTGGTGGGTGGGGCTGGGGGTGGATGGGCAAGGCCAGCGTTCCTGGAGGCCTTGGGCGTGTGGGCCCCGCTCAAGGGCCACATTGTTTGGCCCCACCAGGGTTTTTGACTCCACCCACGGTGACCAGCTGTTGAGAAGCCTGGCACAGTTGTGGGTGACTGTTGTTTCTCAGGGGACTTTTTTCTGCAGGTCTTTGAGTAACCAGAAGCCTTTATCTACTACATGGTGGGGTGTCCCCATGTCCCAGTGACAGTGCAGAAAGCCTGCGGGGCTGTTATCAGCACCTTCTTTGCTGGGAGGGGCTCTTACCTGTGGCTACACGGTGCAGCTGTTTTGTGTCTTTAGAGTCACACCATCCTGGGATTGTACACTGGTTCTGTCATTCTGTCACTTAAGAGCTGGTGGCTTTGGGGATGCCCTTTCTCCACCAAACCTCAGTTTCCCTGTCTGTAAAGTAGGGATGTAAGTATAACTGCTCACGGGATCAAGTAGAAGAATGCTTCTAGAACAAGGTGGCAGGTATGCATTAGGTGCTTAATAAGAGTTGCCGTCATCTCTACTCCTTTGGTGGCAGAAGTGGGAGGGGCTGGTTTGTTTTTGTCCATCTTCCTTTGCAGAATCTGGAATGTGGCTGTCGCTATGTTAATCACCTTTTGACTGTTTTGCCCTGATTTTTGGGTATCTTGAGGCCCCCAAATACTTTATTCATACTTATTCATTGCATTAACACTTTTGAATCATTTAGTAGGTCCCAGACTCTGATAATGAATAAATTTCATGAAAACAAATTACTCAATGATAAAATGACTTTAGTCTCTTTGAACCCTAAAATGTCAGTGTTGCAAATGACCTCACAGCTGTGAGAAGCTTTGTTGTCTAGGTGTGGAAACTGAGGAGAGGGGTAATGACAGCTCTGCGGAAGGACAGTGGTGGACCTGGAGCCATGTCCAGACCTCCTTCCCTGGCTTAATTCATAGCCCAGGAATTTGACGAGCAGTTATTTGTTGAGCACCTTTTGTATACCTAGGAAAGGCTGGGGAGGTGCGGGGATCTTAGCCCAGAGCACTGTGGGGTCACCAGGTTATCTCTGGGGAACCCTGGCTGTGGCTGCACAGACCCCTCCTGCTGCTCGGCCAAGTTGTCTGGGGGCTGTACCAGTTATGTGTCAACCCTGCGGGTGGTCCTGCCTGTTCTTATCTGGGCCGGGGGCATCCTGGCTCCCTTATCTCCTGTGAGCAAGTGCACTTGGTGTGTGCACACTGACTCGTGGGGCCCAGGGAGGGCTGGAGCAAGGGGACAGTGGGGCTCTTCCTTCTCCCTACTCTGGGGCCATGTGTGACTCAAGCTTTCTGTGACTTCCTCCTTGAGGCGGGAGGAAGGGGGGATGGGGTCACTAGGTCTCTTCCATTCAGGAGATGAATGGAGCCCAGACTTGGCTCCCAAATAGGTCCCAGTTTCGGCCCTGGCTGAGCCACTTAGTATTCACATGTCATTCATCCCCCTGAGCCTCAGTTTCCCCACATGTAAAACAGGAATAAATTACTGCCCAAAGCTGATAATCATTGGTAAGTTTTATAGAGCATTTACTTACTGTGTCCCAGATAATATTCTGAGTGCCTGGCATACATCATCCTGCTGAATCTTCACAGTAAAACCTGCAAGATAGCGGCAGTTTTTAGGATATTTATTTCAAAGATATCTATGTCAGATAATCCACGCAGAACACTTGGCCGGGGATAGAGGAAACTCTCAATTCTGGTTCAGTGTCATGGACGGGGAAACTAAGGCTGATCCAGGTCCACTCACCTGGTACATGCTTACCTTGTAAGGAGGGTGAGGAAATGGGGTGTGGGCAGGTGGGTGACACAGCTACATGCACGGGGTTCCCTGTATGGTCCTGAGGGTCCTGAGGGTGCCACTGGCCTGGGTGTCCAGAAGGACCCATTTGGTAAAGAAGACTTACAATTCTGACTCTGTTGGTTCTGAGAAATACCAACTGACTCGTCACTTCATAGCTCCAGAGGAGTTAGCAGTCCCAAGGCAGCTCTGAGAGGACACTGTGCTGAGAAGAGAGAGAATACTTTTTTTTTAAAGATTCATTTATTTATGCATACAGGAGCTGGGGTGTAGGCCAGAAGTGTGGGGCCAGGGGTGAGAGGACTCACCAGAGACAGAATGGGGAGCAGAACAGGCAGATTGACTGAAAATACACTGAGGGGAGCAGTGGGGAGGCAGGAGAGGTCTGCTGCACCATGTGGGAATCTCCCTGGCTGGGAATCGAACTCGTGCTGCAGTGGCTGCGGATAGCTTCATAGTGCTGAGACTTAACCCCTTGAGCCACCAGGGAGGCCCCTGGAAGTACTTGAATTGAACAGGAGTGGGGGTGTCTTCCTGGTGGCTTAAATAAATAGTACAGGTACAGAGTAGGTGCCTGATAAATCCACAAGTGAGTGAGTGAATGAATGATTGAATTAATGATCAGATGAATGAAGGATTGAATGAAGGCTGCAATGGTAGATCAAGTGAATGACTGATGGAAGAGGAGCTGTGGGCTGCCAGGATCATGTAGCTAGGCCCTGACCCTAGCTGTACCATGACAGCTGCTTAATCTAAACTGAGTGGGAATGGAGGTAAACACAGGTTTCCGATTTCCTTTGGCCTCTAACCAGAGAAGCAGCTGGTGACTACAGGCTATCCCCCATCCCATCCCACAGGCATCTCTGAGTGTGTTTATGGACCTAGGTCTCCAGGGAAACCAGGAGTTCACAAGTGCTCAGGTGGGAGACCAGTCATTTGGAGGTTCTGCAAAAAGCAAGCACCTCTCTTACAGAACTTGTGACCTGTTCCAAGCTCCAGCTGCCTGCCTTATCACAGGGCAGCTATAGTGAGTAGTCTGGCTCCCTGAGTTCAAATCCCAGCTCTGCCTGTACCCACTGTGGGTTCCAGGATGGGGAGTGGGGAGCAAAATTCCTACCTTACAGGCTGAGTTGAAATCTTGTAATAAAGATGTCCGGTGCCAGGAGAGATGGTGTCTGACATTGTGGGTCCTCCAGCTGGTTGAGGGAAAAGCCAAAACAGGGTATGGAACCTGAGCTCTTGGGTCAGAGCTCCTGGTTCAAATCCTGACCCTTCTCTTATTAGGTGGGGACTTTGATAAGTTACTGGGTTTCCAATTGTCACCTGTCGTGTGTGTCTGTAAGGAAAGCTTTGTTGGCACAAAGCCAGGCCCATTCAGCACTCTGTCTCTGGTGACACCTCCTCACTGTTTTGATTACTGTTGTTTTCTAGTGAGTTTTAAAAACTGTCCAGGGGTCTCTTGGCTACTCCATAGGAGTTTGGGGATGGATTTTTCAATTTCTGCAAAAGATGTCATTGAGATTTGACAGGTGAAATAGTATTGACATCTTAACACATGAGTTGTCCCGTCCTTGAACAGGGGATGACCTTCTATGGATTTGTTACTGCATGTGGCCGGAGGGGTACATAGGGACCCCAAACTGTTAAGAAGTGCATGCTCTGCAAGGGGATCCAGCTATCTGTCTGCACAAGGGCAAAGGAAACAGACTTTGAGTTTAAAAGATTTGGAATAGAATTGGAAGAGAGATAGAGAAAAGAAAGGATTTCAAATAATAGTTTCTCAATAAAATTCCAAAAATTGCCATCACCTATGGACAGATGTCCATCCAGACAGGCTCAGAGTAAAGGAGGGCAGCTGGGGCCTAAAAGTTTGCCACTAGTCTAAGGTACCTTCTGGTTGGGAGCCACAAGAAAAGTGTTAGGCTGTTCCCAGAGAACTGGGACAGAAGGAATGGCCCCCAATTCAAAACATACCGCATAATCCACCAGGAGGTCAAGATAATGTGTCTGCCAAGGGCCAGGAGCAGCCTCCCATGTGTCTTCCCCCACATGTCTTCCAAGTGTCTCCCTACAACTCTTTTCTCATGTGCCTCCTCCTCCTTCCTTCATTCCACCTCCATTTAAATACCAACCTTTCTCTTTCCCAGCTGCTCCACATTCAGAAATCTGCTTCATGCATACTGGAAAGTGCAGTCCAAGATGCTTGAAATCTACTAGGTGTGGAGATGGGGTGGGGTGGGTGGAGTTGTTTAGGACATCATTCACTGGCTTGGAATCTGCCCCTCACTTGTCCTCTGACATTTATGTTATCACTAATTTTTTCCTGCAACGTTTTGTTGTTTTCTGTTTATGGCTCTTTTGCCTCCATGGTTATATTGATTCCTTCTTTCTCAGTATTTTCTTCTTTTTTGATGCTATTGTAAATGGAATTTATAGCCCTTTTGCATTGTTTATTGTTAGTGTATAGAAACCCAAACTGATTTTTGTGCATTGTTTTATAACCTACAACTTTACTGAATGTGTTTATTAGTTTTAACAATTGGGTGTGTGTGTAATCTTTGGAGTTTTCTACATGAGATGATGTCATCATCTGCAAACATAATTTTGCTTCCTCTTTGCAATTTGCATGTGTTTTATTTCTTTTTCTTGCTTGATTGCACTGGCCAGGACTTCCAGTGCTGTGTTGAATAGAAGTGATGACAGCAGGTGTCCTTTTAGTCTTTTCTATTGTGTATGATGTTCATTGTGGGTTTTTTATATATGACCTTTATTATGCTCTGGTAATTTATTCTGTTTCTAGTTTGTTGAGTATTTTTTTCTCATGAAAGAGTGTTGACTTTTGTCAAGTGCTTTTTTATCATAAACTGAGCTGATTGTGTGTTTCTTTTCCTTTCATACTACTAATGTGGTGTATTACACTGACTAATTTTCGTGTGGTAAAACAGCCTTGCTTCCAGGTGTGTAATAGGTTGCTGCATTTGATTTGCTGGTATTTTCTAGAGGAGTTTTGCATCATTTCTCATTAGGGGTGTTGGTCTAAAGTGTTATTTTTTCACATCTTTGTCTGGCTTTGGTATCGGGGTAATGCTCATTTTGCAGAATGAGTTAGGTAGTGTTTAGTTTTTTTGACCCACCTCTTCAATTTTTTGTAAGAGTTTGAGAAAGGTTAGTGTTGATTCTTATTTTCAGTGTTTGGTTGAATTCACCTGTGAAGCCATCTGGTCACAGACTTTTCTTTGTTGGGAGGTTTTTGATCACTGCTTCAATCTGTTTTCAGGTGACATGTCTGTCCAGATTCTCCATTTCTCCATGATTCAGTCTTGGTAGGTTGTGTGTTTCTAGAAATTTGTCCATGTCATCTAGGTTATCAAATTTGTCGGCGTAGAATGGTTCATTCTTTTTATTTCTATAAAATTGATAGTGATGTCGCCTTTCATTTCTGATTTTAGTAATTTGAGTTTTGTCTCTTTTTTTCTTGTTCTGAGTAATAGCCATGTGGTTTTAATTGCCTTGGATATATATTTAGGAGTGGAATTGCAGATAATATCATAATGCTGTGTTTAACAACTTGAGGTGCCAGGATGTTTTCCAAAGTGCCTGCACCATTGTACATTCCCACCATTGGTATATGAGGGTTCTGACTTTTCCATTTCAGTGACAATACTTGGATTCCAGGCATCCTAGCAGGTGTGAAATGTCTCATTGGGGTTTTGATTAGCATTTCCCTGGTGACCAGTCATGGTGAGGTCTTTCCAGGTGCTTATTGATCATTGTGTATATATGTGTGTATATATGTTTTGAAAAACATTTATTCAAATCCTTTGCCCATTTTAAAATGGGTTATTTGTCCTTTTATTGTAATTATAGGAATTCCTTATACATTCTGTATATGTACTATATATCAAATATATGATTTACAGATATTTCTCCCATTCTGTGGGTTATCTGCTTACTTTTTTTTTTTGAATGGTGTCCTTTGGTGCACAAAAGCTTTTAATTTCAATGAAGTCCAGCATAACTGTTTTTTCCTTTCATTGCTTATGCTTTTAGTGTCATTTCTACCCACCTGATTTTCAGTACCTTCATCTGGCTCTTGATATACACATTCAGAGGCCTGAGAGCTTTTTAAAGATGGGAGATATTTAAATAATTATATTTACATTTTCAACAAATGCAGACAACCTATTTATTACTAATGAATATCTTTAATACAGATTCCTAAAACCTCTTTGTGAATACCCAGGGTTCTTCACACCGTCATTTGGTGAAAGTTCACCAGGATGACCTCACATTCAACCCAAGCGCCTAGCTTTTTGCTCTGAGGCAGGAAGAAAAAGGAACACACATGAAGTTCAGGTCAAGAGAGAGCATGAAATAGATGGAAATTCTGCCAGTTTGCCCCCCAAATTTCTCTACTGCTGTCTTACATTATGTGTCTGTTAGGAGCTGAAAGGAGGTGGCCCCCAGGATAGGTCTTGCCCCTTTGTAAATTCCTGTGTAGCACTGTTCTCAGTATGGGCCAGGGACCAGCAGCAGCTGCTGGGCACTTCCTAGAAATGCAGTTGCTCAGCCCCTCTGATACTGTATCTGAAACTGGGGGGAGAGGGGTGCCGGTGATCTGTGACTCAGCAAGCCTTCCAGCTATTTTGGAGGCACACTCAAATTTGAGAAACACTGGTGTGGCCTTTCAGCTGTTACACGCCTAGAGAATGTGATTAGTGATCATTCGGTAGGTATTCCCTAGGGAAATCTTATTTGCCAAATAAGATGGCATCCCCCTCCTCTTCTCATTGCTCTGATGCATCCTTGTTATCTTTTGCCAAATATGAGATGAGATATTTTTGGTAACAAGTACCAGAGACCCTCAACTCCAATCCACCTAGCCAGCAGAAGAAATAAATTGGTTTGCATGTTCTATTTGAAAAATCCAGCAGGAGGTCAGGTTTGAGGTGAGTTCAAGCAAGGCTCCATTCAAGCTGGGATGCCTGATGCCTACTCCTTGTGTCAGCTTTGTCCTCCCACGGACTTCCCTCATGGTGGCAAAGTGACTGTCTGTAACCTTCAGGGCTGTGTGTTTCCTGATGGTCACCAGCGTAGACATTGTGGCTTCCCACTATCAAGCAGAACTCATCGGTTTTGCTCTGTAGACCAGCCCTGAATCAGCCATCAGAGCAAGAGGCACAGATTTCCCGCGTTGACTCAGGCCCCTCTCTGCTGGGAGAATTCTACCCAGCTCTCATGGCTGTTTCACAAAATGGAAGGAGGAAGTGCTGCCTGTTTGCCCCCAATCCACACAGTTCCTTGCTTTTCCAGTTTCTAGAGCTGCCATACCCAGAGTATCTCCTCTAGCAGAAACCTGTTTATAACACCCTTATTTAAACTCTTTCTTATCTCCCCCTAGGTCGGTACACACACACACACCCTCTTTTGGGATAAAATTCCTACTTTGAGATGTTCAAATTTTAGTTCCAGTTGAGCTTTCCAGCCCACTCCCTTCCCATCCTATTCAACCCCATGAAACACCCCACCACCTTCCCCTTCCCTTCTCTTTCATATCACCCTGCTTCTGCTCTTGCTGTGTTATGCCTAAAATGTCCTTGTTCTTCACTTGGCAGATTTGCCCCTCAAAAACCTGGCCTGGATGTCTCCTCTGGGAAGCCCTCCAGGATTATAGCTCCAGGCCACTGCTGGAGCTATAAACCCACTGCTGTCGGTTCCTGGGTCACACAGTCGCAATGTGTCAGCACCTCTTACCTCTGCTTCTAATCTTGGGGCAGACCTGATTTGACTTGATTCACTCTGTCTCTAGTCTGTAGGCTTGGCACAGACTAGGAGCTCATGAAGTGTTTGTTGATTGAGTACTGCTTTTGTGACCTTACTTCTGTCTGACAGTGTGATGCTGCTGGTAGATCTTAGCTGATACATGCTCATGGATTAAACAGATCACAAATCTTACTTCTCCAGGGTCTGAGAAAACTCTGTGTCTCTTGCAAATACATATTGCTTGCCACCTGCTTCAGAGACAGCAGAGGATGAGCCCCTGATGGTTCAAAGAGTCTGTCCTTGGTACTGAGAGCTGGTCGATGTAGGGCTTCAAGGGCATAGGGGCCTTCAGCTTTGCCTCTAGGAGCCCTCCATCCTGAGGAACCTCCTTTCACCCCGGGCCACTGAGGGCTAGGAATCTCACTGGTGGCAGGGACAGATACCCTATCCCCCTTCTGCTAATGGATGCATCATCTGTAGTCATGGGTCATTTTAAGCCTATTCTTTCCATCAAAAAAGGAAGTTAAAATTTTATAACATGTATTCCGTGGATACCATAGGGGAGTACACACGCATGCAGAACACCTATAATCTTGCTCGGACATTGATGTACATGAGCATGCATGTTCAGCACCGTAAGGCATCAAGATGATGATAATTTTACTATTGTTTGGTTAACTAAATGCCACACATTTATGTAAAGCCCTGAGAAGTATATAATATATAAGCCCCGTGCACCCCTACCACTGACAAGCTGAAGGGTAATGCATGAAGATCCATGTCATGAAACCCAGTAAGACCATGTCATGAAAGGGACTCTGCTTTTTTTGCATCACACAGAGGCACCAAGAGCTGAAACTCTCAAAACAAAAAGACCCCTCAAAAAAAAAGTTCCAAAAAAAAAAAAAAAAAAAAAATCATATATTACCACATTTGGAAAGAGTACAGTTGGGCAATATTTACAGAATCATTAATGGAACATCCCTTGGACACATGGTCTGATCAAATCTGGGGACTGCTCGTTTCCAAAAGCTTCAAACTTTTGAAGTATGGGCCATAGGGGATATCAATTCCTAAAAGCACTTCATCAGGGTACATACACAATCTGTGTGGAAATATTGTGGGTGTGATCCTGGCATAGAACCAGAAGTTAGTGCATTTATTCATGGGAATGAAACTATAGCTATGCTCAGAGTTTCCTAGCAGCCAAGGCAATAAAATGAAATAACATAACATCATATAAAATAACATGGAACCGTAAAGGGTCAGAGAGCTCTCAAATTGCAGAAGAGGAAGCAAACCAGATTGGCAGATTGCTCGAGCTTTTCTAGTTGACCTCTGGAGGGGAGAGGTCGCAGGGCCTTGCATAAGAGTGTTGTGTAAGGGACAGTTTTACTGAAAGATTCAGGGACTGCCTGGGTTTGGCCACTTGTCATGCTGATCCTTGAAAATAGCTGAGGGCCTGTTGATTAACTCTACTTCTGGGAAGGCTTAGTTTTGTAGGAAGCCTACCTGATAAAAAATATGGTCAAAGTGTGATTCTGGTGATTTTCTTTGCTGGAGATCCCACAAGCACATATTAGTTGATGTGGCTGTCACGTGGGGCATTCTTTTTGGGAGTCCATTTCTCTGTCTTGACCATGTTGGAGGTCATTTTGCAGATGAAGAAATTGAAGCTCTGGGAGCTAAAGTGACACTACCAGGTCTTGCACCCCAGTCCTTTTTACTGTGCCCTGGGAGAGAAGGTGGAAGTGTCTGAGCATGTCAGGTGTTTGGGGCCTGATGCTGTGTAGACACCATCTCATCTAGTCCTCTGCTAATCCTGTTAGGAGTGTTTACTGAGAGGTAGGTTGTAGCCCAAGGCCGCACAGATGGAAGCTGAGCAGGCCTTCATACCCGGGGTTTGCTGATGAGATTTCTGGAAATGCAATCATTCAATGGAATTGCATATATTTTGTTTGCATTTGCGTTTTTCTTGGTGACAAGTGAGAGAATAGCTTTCCCAAAGTCTCAAAGTGCCACACAAAAAATTCCACCAAAGCTCTGAGCACAGGAAGGTGTCATAGTCACAGCTTGTATTGACTGAACCCCAACCAGGGGTGGCACAGGCAAGACCTGGGTGACCTTGTCACTCCTGTGGGCTTTGGGTGTGTGTATCACCCCATCTTTCAGGCTGCGTCCCTGTAAGTGGCCTTGCCTGATGACAGGTTTCAATGGTTGTCCACCATTGCCTGTGGTGGCTGGGCTTGTCATAGTGATGAGTATGTTTTTTTATTTATTTTTTTGTCCCTTGGGGGAGCTGAGCATTGTTCAGAGGTGGAGTGACAGACTGTGCTTCAAGAGCTTGTCGCCTGTGTCCAGGTCGTTTCTGTTCCCACTGGGGACAAGCCTGGGTGGTTGATGAAATGAATGAGTGAGTGAGTGAGTCAAGAAGGCAGGACTGGGTCCTCCCTGGTGGTGCAAGGGGTTAACTCTCAGCACTGTGAAGCTATCAGCAGCCACTGCAGCCTGAGTTTGATCCCCACCCCAGGGAGCTGACCCACATGACACTGCAGACCTCCTCTGTCTTGCCCACTGCTCCCCTCAGCAGTGCATTTCAGTACATCTGCCTGTTCTGCTCCCACTCTGTCTCTGGTGAATCCTCTCACCCCCACACCTCTGGCCTACACCCCAGCTCTTGTATGCATAAATAAATAAATCTTTTTACAAAAAAAAAGGCAGTACCTCTTCCTCAGTGTTCGGGGTTGTAAGACATTAATATATCTCTGATGACTTAAAAAGATTGACGTAACGTTGGTTTTTATAACATTATATAGGCTTCAGGTGTACATATATGTCAATATCTGTATATAGTATGGTATGCTTGTCACCCAAAGTCTAGTTTCCATCTGTCACCACGCAGCTGAGCCCTTTTAATTAAACTGTCCTCTCCCCTTTTCTTTCCCCTCCGTAACCACCATTCTCTTCTCTGTGTCTGTTTATTTTTGTTTTGTTGTGTTCATTTGTTTTGTTTCTTTATCTCAACATGAGTGAAATCATTTGGTGTTTGTCTTTCTCCTTCTAGCTTATTTCACTAAGCTTAACACCCTCTAGGTTCACCCATGTTGTTGCAAATAGCAGGGTTTCATCACTTTTTAAATAGCTGAGGAGTTTCCATTGTCCCTCCAGACCACACCTTCTTTCTCCACTCATCCATGGATGGACACTTAGGTTGTTTCCAACTCTTGGCTCTTGTCAGTAATGCTGCAGTGAACACAGGGGTGCAGGTAGCTCTTCAGGTTAGTGTTTTTGTATTCTTCGGATAAATACAACAGGATAACTGGATCATATGGTATTTCTATTCTTAATTTTTTGAGAAATCTCTGTCCTTTCTTTCGCAGGAGCTGAACAAATTTCTACTCCCACCAACAGTGTACGAGGGTCCCCTTTTCTCCTCATCCTCACCAGCACTTCTGTCTTCCTGATCATAGCAGTGACTTTTATTTGGAGTGACAGGTCACTGCAATGTTCAAGAGAATTCCTGGGGGAGCTAAGATCAGGCCTGATGCTCTGATGTCCCGGGAGGGGAGGGGGACTGCAGGAACCTCAGAGGCCGTGTCCTTCCTCCCAGGCTGGCCCTGGTGAATGAGGGGATTGGTATGTAGCTCTCTCCCATGGCATGTGACATTCTACAGCTCGTGGTGGCCTATCTGCTGTGCTGGCCTAGCGGGGCCCACTGATTTGCTGCTCTAGTAACCGGTACCTCTGAGTTCCTGGCCCGGCTCAAGCTGCTTGCCCTGCATGGTATCTAGCATCCTGGTGCGAATTGTGCTCCTAAATATAGCCCAGCTGTGGGGCCCAATTAATAGCAACAGCCAGCATCAGCAGCCCCATCTTATGTCTGACGGCCACAGCTAATGAGTGCAGGGTCTGGGTCTTGGGTCCCCTATATCACCGCCTTCACATCCTTACATCTCCAGGAAGTCTCTGGAAGATAAGCCAGGTTCTGGAGGCTACTTCTCCCACCTTTGGCTAGAAAGCTGGCGCTGGCCCAATTGGGTCCTGGCTGAGGCTTTCCTTCCTGTTTAGAGCAGGTCTGGCTGACCACGCTGTGGGCAGTGTGGCTGCCTCGCTGAGCTCGCTTAGTGAGACTTGACCACCAGCAGGGCCCAGGAGCCAGAGGTAGGGCTGTGATTCTGGGAAGTGCAAGTTGAGATTTGCCACTTCCCCTGTTTTATTCACTTGGATCTGAACTTTAAGGAGAAGGAGACTTTGCACATGTGACAGGAGCCCACCGTGGAAGAGTGACAGTGAGATTGAACCAGAGATCAAGGCCTGTGTCTGTGCCCACGGCTCTTGTTGCTTGAACTGTCCTTTCCCAATCCCTTCACCCGGCAGGGAACCCTTAGAGACCTGAGTCTGGGTGTTCTCTGAGCCTGCTGCCTGTTGGATGTGTGTGTTGAATGAATGAAAGCATGCGTGGCTGCCTGAGTGACCTAGGAGTTAGGAAACCTGCTTTCCAGTCCAAGACTGTCCCAATGTCTTTTTTTTAAAAAAGATTTATTTATTTATGCATGTAAGAGCTGGAGTGCAGGCCAGAGGTGTGGGAGGGGGTGAGAGGATTCACCAGAGAGAGTGGGGATTAGAACAGGCAGATCTACTGAAATACACTGCTGAGGGGAGCAGCGGGCGAGGTCTGGGAGAGGTCTGCTGCGCCAGACCTGGGAAGTGGGAAGCTCCCTGGCTGGGGATTGAACTCCTGCTGCATTGGCTGTGGATAGCTTCATAGTGCTAAGACTTAACCTGTTGCGCCACCAGGGAGGCCCCTGCCCCTAATGTCTTTGTGGCCTCGGTCAGTCACATGCCCTTTCTTAATCTCAGTTTTTCCACCTGAGCTGGTCTTCCAGGCCCTGATGTTCTAAGTGAGGAAGAGCCTCAGGCTTTGGATGCTGGGCAGGCGCTGGAGTTCTGCAAGGATGTGCCTGACTTGCGTGCAGGCAGAAATGTCTGCTGAGCCTTCTGGCAGTGGAACACTGGACAAGGGGCAACTAGCGGGTAGAGAAGGGTAGTAAGTGGACAGACAGAAGGAGACAGGGAGAGTGCAAACTTGGCCAAAATGATTGTTTGCTGAAGCTGCAGATTTCCATGGTAACTCGGTTTTGACTTGCTGAAAAACGATGCTCTCAGTTAACTCCTGGGTATGACAGCCCCTTGTGAGGGGTGGGATGACATTAGGGGGAGGGTGAATAAGGCAAACTGGGCCGGACCTGGGCCAGGAGGAGGAAAGATGGGGCAGCAGGGCCCTGGGCCACCCTGCCTGGGGTCTCCCTTCTGGTTGGCTGCACATCCCTGCTCACTGCCATTTGCCTTATGTTTTCTGCAGATCATCATCGAGTTCTGCCCTGGGGGAGCTGTGGATGCCATCATGCTGGGTGAGTCTTCCTAAATCCAAGGGTAGAGCCGGGGTTGGCGCTGTTCAGGTTTGGGGCCCTTCTCTCCTCACAGAAACTTGCACGTCCTGTGTGAGCACTTCCCCACTGTCCCCTTTCAGGATCAGGGGTTGCGTTCTTAGAGACACTTGGGACACTCAGTGGAAGGCCAGCACTTCCCGTTCAAGAAGTCATGTGTCCTTAAGCCAGTCACTGGCCGTCTTGAACCCTCTTGGCCAGAGGTCGGTGGCTGATGCCTTTTTGTCTGACCCCATAACACTTTTTGAAAGTGAAAGTGAGATACCTAATGGAGGTTCTTTGAAAAGTGGGGACCCCTACCTGTTTTGTCAGAGCTCCATGGGGATGTGACCTCAGGCAGATTTGACAACAATAAAATATACATGTTAGTAATCATCAGTGTTTCATGACCTACTACTCTCTGTGTGCCAGAGATGGTGCTAGTTGCTTTTTTTATCTTACATATCTTATCCTCATGTATGAAATCAGGAAGAGTATCTCTGTTTTACTCTCGACCAGGTAGATATGTACAGGTTAAGGGGCTGGTCCAGGGTCTCGTAGCAGAGATAATATGTGAACTTAGGTCTGGGTGACCCTACTCGTCACTTGCTCATTCCATGTTATCCTTGCTTCTGTCTGGGATGCCACCACTGGGTAGTGAGTGAGGGAAGACTGAGGATTGGGGGCCAAGAAGTTTGAGGGATGTATCTAAAGATTCTGGGGTGAGGGGGTCTCCCTGGTGGCCTCGGGGTTAAGTCTTAGTCTTAATAGTTACAGCCTGAGTTCGATCCCCAGCCAGGGAGCTTCCCACATGGCACAGCAGACCTCTCCTGTCTTGCCCGCTGCTCCCCTTAGTAGTGTATTTTAGTAGATCCACCTGTTCTGCTCCTCACTTTGTCTCTGGTGAGTCCTCTCACCTCACCCCCCCAACTCCGCATCTCTGTCCTACTCCCCAGTTCTTCTATGAAAAAAATAATAAAAATAAATAAATAAAAGGTAGGGGATATAGGAAGGGGAATTAATTTGCATAAAAAACTAATGAGTTCAAGGGGAGTGGCTTCAGGCACAGCTTGATCTAGGAGTTGTAAAAAACCTGTCATAAGGATTTGGTTTCCTTCTCCAACTCTTTGCCCCACTTTGCTCTATATTCACCCCATTCTCATGTTGATTTTCTGTTCTTGGTGACAAAATGGCTGTGGAAGCTCCAGTCATCACAGATGAATTCCAAACAGCATGATGGACGAAGGGAAGGTAGAACAACTCCACAAACACAAATACAATGTTGCTCTTTTAAGAAGACTTCAGAGAAGCCCACATGACATCTCCATTTACATTTCTTTTTTTTTTTATAAAGGTTTATTTATTTATGAATATAAGAGCTGGGGTATAAGCCAGAGGTGTGGGGTGGGGGGTGAGATGATTCACCAGAGACAAAGTGAGGAGCAGAACAGGCAGATCCACTGAAATACACTGCTGAGGGGAGCAGCAGGTGAGACAGGAGAGGTTTTCTGTGCCATGTGGGTCAGCTCCCTGGCCAGGGATCAAATTTGTGCTGCAGTGGCTGTGGATAGCTTCATAGTGCTGAGACTTAACCCCTTGCACAATTAGAGAGGCCCTCCATTTATATCTCTTTGGCCAGATTATATAGTAAAATACATCTGGAAAGGAATTTCCTAGCTTGGGCACCATATATTCATATACTAAAAACAGGGAGAAGAATCAAAGCCAGCTAGCCATATCTACCTGTCTGGTTTGCAGCTTAGCTAAATGAGCCCTGTGGATGAATGTCAGAGATAGGAGAAGCATCTAAATATCTCAGGGTCCTTACCTCATTCACAGCTGGGCATGACCCCAGACTGTGGCACATCCAGTAGGCAAAATCACCCTTTGACTCCCTGTCTCAATTCTTCTGCTGGAATTGACTGCTCCAGTCTGAAATAGTTTCTCCTGTTGGTGGGAGCATTTAAAAGAAAATTGCAATCAGTTTTCTAGAAGCCAGAGATCCCAAATAGCCAAAGCTATCTGGAGAAAGAAGAACAAAGCTAGAGATATCCTGTTCCCTGACCAAAGTATATATATAGTGCTACAATAATCAGAACAGTATGGTATTGGCATGAAAACCAATGCATATATAGTCAATTAATTTATGACAAAGGAACCAAGGACATACTCTGGGAAAGTAGAGTCTCTTCAGGATATGGTGTTGGTAGTCTGTATTTAATCTGTAAATGGCATTGGGAAAACTGGACAGCAACATCAAAAGAATGAAACTGAACCATTCCTTTATACCATACATTAAAAATTAACTCAAATTGGGTTAAAGACTTGAATGTGAGACCTGAAACCATAAAACTCCTGCAAGAACACATAGGCAGTAAACTCCTTGACATTGATCTTGCTGATAATTTTTTGGATCTAAATCCAAAAAGGAAAGGCAGGGCCTCCCTGGTGGCGCAACAGGTTAAACGCGGCACTATGAAGCTATCCAGAGCCACTGCAGCATGAGTTCGATTCCCAGCCAGGGAGATTCCCACATGGCGCAGCAGACCTCTTCTGCCTCGCCCACAGTGTACTTCAGTCGATCGCCTGTTCTGCTCCCCACTCTGTCTCTGGTGAATCCTCTCATCACCCCACACCTCTGGCCTACACCCCAGCTTGTATGCATAAATAAATAAATAAATAAATAAGACATTTACCAAAAATGTTTTAAAAAAACCCAAAAAACAAAGGCAGCAGCAGAAACCCAAAAATAAACAAATGGGACTACATCAAACCAAAAAGCTTCTGCACAGCAAAGGAAACCATCAACAAAGAGAAAATGAGAGAAAATATTTGCAAATCAAAAATCTGATAAGGGATTACTATCCAAAATCTATAAAAAATGCTTATAATGCAACAGCAAAAAATAAACACCCAATTAAAAAATGGGCAGTAGATCTAAATAGATACTTTCCTGAAGAAGACATATAGATGGTATGTGAAAAGATGTTCAACATCACAATCTTTGGGGAAATGTAAATCAGAACCACTGCTAAATGACCATTATAAAAAAAGACAAGGAATTTCTAGTGCTGGCAAGGAGGTGGAGTGAGGGGAGCCCAAGTGCACTGTTGGTAGAAATGTTAATTGATACAGCTACTGTGGAAGATGTTATGGACATTCCTCAAAAAATTAAACATACGCCTCACGCCACAATCATGCTGGACGTTATGGAGTTGTCCAGGTCGTGTGTCCACGCAGCAGGCTAGTTCAGTTCATCAACCTGCCAATCCATTTTGGAGGGAGGCTGGAAAAGAGTCATCGCACAGGAAAAATGTTTATTCTTTACCATAAAGATGGAAAAAAAATAGAACCACTGAGTTGACAGAGCCCCTTGATAAAGTTATCTCGGCAATTGTGGGAGTAATTGGAAAAGTAATTGCCAAGGCAACCATTATGTGTGCATCCTGTGTCCAGTTTAAAGAAAATAAGTATCCATTTGATCTTGGACTTTACAATGAGGCTGTGAAAATTACTCAGCTTTTTCCTTTGGGGGTTGTGCAATATGATTGATCTTGATGAAATGTTTATGATTGCAAATGAGCTACACTGAAGACTATTAAAGGAGGCCCCTGTGATCTCTAGGAGGAGCCGCTCCTGTGATTATCAACATCCAATGTCTTCTCTTTAATTCCACTTACTTAACTTTATTAGAGATTCTAATATGCCATTTTTGTTAGAACTGTGTATGGACAGCTCTTACCTAAGTCCTCATAAAGAGAAGAAAATTTTACTTCTGTATTATATGGTCATATCAAATGCAGGCATTTCCTCAGTTTAGTTTTTTCTTTTATTAATAGAAGTTAAGCTGGTAAAAAAAAAATTAGAACTACAACTGTTGTGGTCTAGCAGTTTCACCTCTGAAGACAATGAAATTACCAACTTGAAAAACAAAATACAATCAGTGAAATAAGCCAGAGAGAAAGAGAAAATTATCGAATGGTTTCACTTATAACAGGAATAGGGGAGCCAAATAAGAAAGCGACATTCAGCAGGGAAGGAGGGGAGGGGTACGGCTCAAGAGGGGGAAAGAGGGGAGCACGGAGGATTATGGTGATGGCTCCACGGGTGAACAGGTGGTGGGTAACTTATGGGGAACACACAATAATGTAAAAGATATGAATAACAAAAATAAATAAAATATCTATAAAAAAAGATATAAATAAAAATATATATATTTTGAAAAACAACCAAAACAACAACAACAAAAACCAAAATACACATATGCTGTCCCATGTTCATTGCATTATTTGTAATAGCCAAGGCGTGGGAGCAAATCTCAGTGTCCATAAATGAATGAATAAGGAAACCGTAAAAAGAAAAAAGGTGGAATTTATACAATGTAGTATTATTCTTTCCTTAAAAAGGAGGAAATCTTGGCCATTGGCAACAATGTGCGTGGACCTTGAGGGCATTATGCTAAGTAAAATAAGCCAGAGATCATCTCATTTATTTGTGAATCTATAAAAACAAAACCAAGCTCCTAGCGCAGAGAATAGATTGGTGGTTGCCAGAGGTGAAGGGTGGGTAAAGTGGGTGGAGTGAAGTGGTATGTTTAGTTATAAAATAAACAGTTCATGGCATGTCATAGACAGATGGTGACTATTGTTGCTAATCCTGTAGTATATATTTGAGTTGCTAAGGGAGTAGATATTAATAGTTTTCATCACAAGAAGAAAAATCGTAACAGATGTTGACTAGACTTACTGTGGTGATCATTTCACACCATATACAAATATTGACTCATTATACTCTACACCTGAAACTAATGTGATATGTCTATAGCAGTCATAGCTCAGTACAAAACTAAAGACAATTTTTAAAAACTGTTACTAATAATCTCAGGAGCAACATAAGAATAATCACTGTTATGGACTATTCTCCATGCTGAGAAGTTACCTTGATTTATCAGGGTTACGGAATGTTGCCTACATAGGGTTGTGTTTAGGAGGCTGAGCGCTGCAGCCTCGTGGCCTTAAGCAAGTGATGACCTCTCTGAGCCTTGGTTTCCTCATCTGTAAAACGGTGTAATAATTGTGCCTGCTCTGTAGGGTTACTGTAAGGGCCAAGCTGGTAGCATGTGAGGTGCTCAGAGGGGAACTGGGTCACAGAAGGAGCTTATTAGCATTGGCACCTGGCGGGACTGACATGCAGTTACCTGCAGTGAGAGCTTGCTGAATTGACATTCTTCCCTGTTTCCAGAGCTGGACAGAGGCCTCACTGAGCCCCAGATTCAGGTTGTATGCCGCCAGATGCTGGAAGCCCTCCAGTTCCTCCACAGCAAGAAGATAATCCACCGGGACCTGAAGGCTGGCAACGTGCTGATGACCCTCGAGGGAGATATCAGGCTGGGTAAGCGGCTGCTGGGGGAGGGTGTCCTGCTGGGGTGTCAACCTGGCTCCCAGGCAGAAGGAAATAGGTATGGGGACCTCACCCCCTGGGCCACTGGGTTCAGAGTTCTTATTGACTCGGTATAACTCCATGGTTCCCAACCAAGAACAGTTTTGTCCCTCTGGGGACATTTGCCAATATCTGGAAATGTCTTTGGTTGTCACCCTGGGGGTGGAAGGGAGGCCACTGGCACCTAGGGAAAGAGAGTAGAGACCAGCAATGCCAGCATCCTACTGGACACAGGACAGCCCCTCAGCTACTCCAAGGCCAGGGTGCCCATGGGGAGGCCGCTGTAACCCCTTCGCTTGTATTCCCACTTGAGAGAATTCCACCAGAATAGCTGGCGGGGCCAGGGGGCACAACACGACCCCATGTCCATTCCCAAATGCAAACTAGTACATCAGGCACATGTGTCAAAATCTCTTATTTTGGAGGGATCCCCACTCTTATATTATTTTTAATTGTGGTAAAATACACACAACACAAAGTGTATGGTCATAGCTATTTTAGGTGCACAGTTGGCATTAGTGTGTTCACAGTGGTACGTAACTGTCCTTCTCCAGAACTCATTTCATCTTCGAGACCTGAAACCCTGTCCCCACTGAACACCATCCCCATTCCCTCCCTTTTCCCCTTCTTGTCTCTGTGCAGCCGGCCATGCTGGGAACCTCATACGAGTGGACTCACACAGTATTTGTCCTTTTGGGGTTGGCTTGTCTCATTTTACATCACGTTGTAGCATGGGTCGGAATCTGTGTTTTTAATCCATTTTTAAAAGCCAAAATCACACATCCAAGGCCGCCTATCGCATCCTTCATCATTCAACGCCGGAGACAGTCACTTTGAACTCTTCGCATATTTACTGCCACAGTGCTCAGTAATATGCCTGTAATGAGTTTTACTGTTATGAAGAGATAATATCAGGTTGTTATACAAAGCTCACATAGTCCAGGAAGGTTTAGAAGGGAAAGCCAGAATGGGCCTTCAATCTCATTATCCAGATATTGACCCTGGACGGCATCCCAGATTCCCCTGGTGCGTCTCTGGCATGGACAAATGTGCAGAGAGAGAAGGTTTAGAGTCCTGTTAGTCTAGTAATTGAACTGAATTTTCTGTTAATGCCCTTCTCATTCATCAGCACCCCCTTCCTCAGCCCTGGGCTTTCAGCATAGAAGTAGTTCTAGTTGCAGTTCCTCTGGTGGTTACCTCTGTCTCTAAGGGACATTTAAAATGCGTCTGTGAGCCCCTATGTTTGAGAACCTCAGGACAATCATCAGAGCTGGGACAGAAATGGTACCATCTAGCCAAGGACACTCTCCACAGCAGGGGGCGGCTCAGAGGCGTGAGGCCCTGCCTGGGACACAGAGCTGGCCAGGACAGGGCTGAGGCTGACCAGCTGTCACACGGGTGTCTCATCGCTGCACTCATATCCAGGAGTACTTGAGTTGACAGGTTAGGCCGGGGCTGGTGGATTGTCAGAGTTAGTGTGTTTCCAGTTCCCTGGAGGGTTGTTACTGCTCAGATTGTCGGGTGCACCCCCAGGGTTTCTGTCTGGGCTGGAAACAGAGAACTTGCATTTCTGACAAGCTCCCAGCTGAAGCTGCTGGTCTGGAGGGCCACGTGTTGAGACCCACTCCTCTAAGCACTCATTGCCCAAGTGTGGCTGGTGACAACAGGGCATGACCTAGGAGCTCCTTAGAAACTCTCCTTTGTCCAGAGGGCGGGGCTGGTTCTGTCGACAACAGGAGCGTCTCATGTTGGGTGTGAGAGGGTCAAACACCAATCTGTGTCCTGAAGACCATGCTGCTTGCAGGGCTGTGACTTCTGGGCTCAGCTCACACGTCCTGTGGCTGCCCCTCACCCCTGCCCTTAGCCGGAGTGCCCAAGGGCACGCCCTCTGCCCTGCTGTCTGGGGAGCTGAGCCCTGTGTGGGGCTCTGAGGGTGCAGGGGAACCTGGTGCCAGTCCTCCCCCTGCAGTGTTCCCAGGCCAGTGGGGACAGGCGGGAGCTCTAGGGCTGGGGAGGCACTGGTGCTGGTGAAAGGGGTGTGGGGATGTGGTCTGGTCCCCCATCTGGGTGTGAGGGTGGGAGTTTAGAAGGGACGTCCTGTGAGAGGGTGGTCTGAGCTGAGTTCTCAAAGGTCACTAGGTATTTGCCAGGTGAACCAGCTGGGTCAGGGCGGTCCAGGAAGAGGGAGCCTTGTGGGCAGAGTCGTGAGATGAGATGTAGGAGGGCATGGAGGAGAGAGGGGGTGATAATAAAACTGGCAACACCCATCTGTTGGGTTTATGGTACTCCGCAGGGTGCCAGCCTCTAGCAAGGTACTTTCCAGATTATCTCATCTCCAGGGGGATGGAGAGCAGGTAGGGACAGTGAGTGCATGGAGGCCTAAAGTGAAACGAGATGCCCAAAATCAGAGCATGGGAGGAGAAATATCGGGATTTGAGCTGGGGTCTCCCAGACTCCACAATTGCCCATGGGCTGGGGGAGGGCAGCATGGAGCAAAGTCTTCACACCACAGCCTCTAGGTAAGAGGTGCCCAGTGGGTTCTCATTCCCAGGCTGTGTCCTCCTCATTCATCCTCTGAATTTGAGGGTGCTGGCGTGCTGAGCCGACTCCACAGTTCCACTCAGAACCCAGCATATGATAGGACGAAGCAGATGAGATTCTAGATGACTTGTCGAATGACTCAAGAAAACCAGGAAGCTAGTTAAGGGGGAAGAAAGTTCAGGGAGAGTTGAGTGTGTGAGTGTTTATGCAGTTACTGCTGGGCCCTGGGAGCAGAGGTGTGGCTGCCTGCTGAGGCCTGTTGTTCTGTTTTGGAAAATCCTTCCCCCTGGGGCCCAGAATCTGCAGCCTGACAGCAGCGAGGAGGCCCAGAAGAGGCATGCCTCTCTGTCTGCCATTTCCTGTCTTCCCTGCTGCCAGTCTTGGACCTGAGGCGCACCTTCCATGCCCTTATGCAACTCAGGGATATACCAGAGAATTGGAACTTTCTCCCAGGCACCAACACAGTGTTGGTGCTTCTCAGTGGGGTGAGAATAAATGGAAGCAGTAGGGTGAGCTGGCCTGATACCAATCCTGACTCCACCATGACCCAGCTGGAGAAATATGTTTAGCTGTTCCAACCTCAGTTTTTTCATCTTAACAGTGGGCTTGACAGGGTAATTGTGATGGGAGGGGGGGCGTCAGGGTTCTGTATCACTCTGCTATGGCATTTTGGTTCTTTCTTGTGTTAAATATTTACTTCTGTCTAGGGTTTCTCAGACTTTTGAGATTTGTATTAGTTGTCTGGGTAGATATAAAGCAATTTTCAATGCCTGGTGGGAACCCATTTGTGCAGAGAAAGGAAGAAAATGTGTATGTTCTGATAAAATTGGGATCCTAAGTGTGTGTGGACTTTGAAGTCCAAAGATTGGTGTTTTTGTTCTGGGCCTGCTGTTTAGCATTGGGTGACCTTGGGTAACCCTTGGGAGCCTCAGTTTCTCAAACTTCGGATGGGGTAATGATTCCATCTTCTGGACTTGGTAGGAAGATTGAGACAAATGCCTGCAAAATGTCTGGAGCCCAGCGCATGATAGAGGCCCAGCAATAGGAAGTTTTGCTTCCCAGAGGTGATTCTTTGAAGATGGGAGGTGAATTTCCCAACTTCTGAAATCCTTCACATTCCAAGCAGAGGTCTGAGTTGACCTAAGAATCAAAGTGCCCAGTACAGAGTCTGGCTTATAGTAAATGCTCTATATAGTAGCTTCTGGCATTCGCATGATTATTAACCCACTTCTGGTTCCTGCAGAATCCCTAGTTCTCTAAGGTCCTCCATGTACAGGAAGCCTGTCAGGAACCAGTCACCCCCTCTCACCACCACCCCGACCTATCCCAGTATTGCTATTTGTTGCTATCTGCTGGCTGGTGTCCTGGTCCTTTCCCTATGGCAAAAACCATGCCCAGAGCTGGTATTTGATATGTATCAGCTCAACCCTCAAGGACCACTGATAACATTTTACAGGGGAGAGATTTGGCATCCAGAGAGGTTAATTAATGTACCAAGGTCACACAGCTAGTAAGAGGAACATCTGCTTAAGCACTACCCACTTAGAGATTTTTGGTGGCATATGGTAAAAACATGTCTCCTGTGACTTAAGTGGACAGGAGAAGGTGTGCATGTGTCTGGAACTGTGCTGGCGAGAGATACAACTGGACATAGCGGTGAGTTGCGCCCTGGCACATAAATATTGCTGAGACTGTCTCTGCCTCTCCATGCCTGTTGCTTAATTCTCAGACCAGCCTCCACAAAACTTCTGGTTAGACCCAAGTTTGCATTTCCCAGCATCCCCTCTAGCTCGCTGAACAGAACATCACCAATTTGGTCTCCAAGTCAAGAATCCCAATGACGGGCTCTGATTGGCTCAAAAGCAGATTGTAGGACCAATCAACAGAGGCCCAGGGAGGAGGCCCAGCTTATGGTCAGCTTATGGTCAGTGTCTGAGAGCAAGAATGCTCATGTGGCAAATGCAGACCTTCCTCTGCCTCATCCTGGGAGAGAATGGTTGGGTGGGGAAGATGGTTTTCCAGGAGGAGAGAGGACTGAGACTGGCCAGAAAAACAAATCTTCTCCTGTAGACTGGCACAGCCAAGACAGAGTTTTAGATGCTGGGAGAGGGAAGTGAGTGAGGCGGAAGTACTGAGGGGTAGGAAGCAGGAACAAAGGGCTGACTTTATGACTGACGTTGGAGAACCAGGAAAGAGACCATGGTTGTGTGGCAGAAGAGAGAGAACTCATGGGGGTAGGAGGCCGAGTGGAGGGGAATGAATGGGAAAACAAAGGCTTGTATCTGGTTACCTAAAAAGCAAAAACCAAAAAATAAAAGTAGACCAATCCTTTCAGTTTCACATTTGGCTAAATATGATCCTGATTTTAGTGGAGGAGGAGGCTGGGGCTCAGAAGGATGAAGCGACTTGTCTTGGCTCTCAGTGGGACCTTCTCACGTCCTTGCCTGATGCTGTTTCAGTGACACTGCTGGGAAGGCAGATGCGATAATTAAGAGAAGACTCTTGGGTGCCCTGGTGGACGCCACCCACGCACTGAGCCGTGCTGTGCCCCTGGCTGCTGTCTTCCAGAGGAAGGAGGCCCTTGGGAGTCCAGGGGTGGGAGTCCTTGATTCTCCTCTCCCCACTCCAGTTTCTGCAGGCCCCAAACCCTTTATAGGCATCACTTTCCTGTTTGTACCAGGAAGGCCTGGCTACTGTCTGTCCACTGCTGGCATTTTGGACGGCATGGCCGTCGCTGTGTAGGAAGGGCAGTGTCCCTGGCTATCCCTCACTCAGTGTCGGGAACACTCATTTGTTGTGACAACCAGCCCACCCCCATTCATTTCCAAACACTTGCTGGGGCGCATGGCACCACCCCAGTTAAGAACCATCTGGAAGTTTCTCAGATCTAGAATTTGAGGGTAAACCCTGCCCAGGCTGGATTATTAGTTGACCCAAAGTAGCTTAGCAGGTCCAGGAGAGAAGGAGGGGTGCAGACTACAATTAGACGGTGGCTTGGCTTTAACTGACCCGGTGTTGGCTGGGAAAAGGCCCCTCTTACCTTGGCTTCTTTTGGTCACCTACAGCTAGGGACAGATGAGAGATTCTCACTTGCAATGGTTTTTGGCTTAGTGATTTTTCACCTTCATTGTGGTGCGAAATCAACATGCATTTAGTAGAAACCATACTTCAAATTTCAAATTGGGGCAATTTTGCTTTTCGCTTGCAGTGCTGTAAGAGCATCCTGAGCACATTCAAGGCAGGCGAGGCTGAGCCGAGCTGATTGGCAAGGCAGGTGTAGTCAGTGCATTTTCCACTTGGAAATTTTTCAACTTCTGACAGTGTTTATCTTGGTAACTCTAGGAAGATCTGTATCTTCATACATTCTAAGTTCCCTGCTTTTGTGTTTGTGTGATGTGTAGTGCATTTTACAGAGTGTATGCAATAATCTGATTATAAGTCATGAGTAATATTTATACACATATAGATTGGTACAATGGTGTTCATTGCAACGGTATTTGTAACAGCAAGATATCATGAGAATCTCCAAGTGTCCTCCAGTAGAGGATTCATTAAGTAGGTTGTGGCATTATCAGACAATGCAGTCTTCTTTGGCTGTTAAAAATTAAGGTGTAGAAAATGTGTAAGTCTTGTAAAGACTGCGGAGGGGAAAAAACAAGTTGCGAAATAGAATGTTTAATCTGACTTTTTTTTAAAGTAGCAAATACACAAACATTATATATATCATTTTTATTTCCAGATATAATTTTTTTTCATATAATTAAATATACCTGAAGCTCTGTTCAGGAAATTCGTGTTTATCTCTGGTAGGATTACGGAGCCTTTTAAATCTGTAAATGTTTGAATGTGTGCTAAGTAGCTTTGCCTTCGTAAGTCAGAAAAAATATGTATGTAAATGAATATATAGATATAGCCCTGTGGACAATATGGTATGAGTATGGGTATAAGACCCATAAAGAAGAAATTAAAGGCAGCTCTGCTCTTGTCCGAATGCACCATTATGGGCTTCCTGCCAATCTTTTTTCCTGTGCGTAGAAATAAGATCAGATAGTGGTAAAGAGCACGGGCTGAGTGCTGTCCCATTTGTCCTCAGACTGAGGGACCATTCATATGTTATTTAATTTCTATAAACTTCAGTTTCCTCCTTTGTAAACTGTAGAAAATAATTTTCTGAGCTTCAGAGGGTCAGAGCTATAAATCACATGCATCAGAATTTATCAGCAGATGTTCTGCGGCAGGAGAGGCAGAGGGGAGCAGAGTGATGTGCCTCAGTCCCTTTGTACAGTGCTGCGCAGGTGGTCTAGCTAGTTTTTCCTAGCTAAACATGTATTTTCTTATGTTAGAGTCATAGAATGTACAGTTTTCCAGCCTTATGTTTTTGAAAAAATTGAATCCTATCAGCCCGTTTCCCCCATGTCCTTAACTATTCCTTAGAAACACAATTTTATTTTTCTTGTGTTCTATCACTTGACAAACCGTAATTTACGTATAAATCCCTACAGCTGGATATTTAGGCTTCTCACGATTTTCTCTAACAGATGTGATGAGGACCTTACTAGTGCAGGGGGCTTTGAGTTTCTCTTGTCCTACCTTTGGGTGGACTTCTCCTCCAAAGTGGAATTGGTGGGGGTGTGTAGTGCAGTTAACATGCTGGCTGCCTCATTTTATATTCCCCCAGTGGAGTTTGAGTTCTCTCACCACATCCTGGGCCCCACTGGTTGTACTAACAAAACAAAAACCCACAAACCCCATACTTTGCCAGACACACTTTAATTTTTTGAAGCATAAAAGGGATGCATTTCCTTTTTCAAAAGCCTGATAAAGAATAAAAGTGCCTTGGATGGAATTAGAGGGGATCATACTCAGTGAAATAAGCCAAAAAGAAAGGGAAAAATATCGAATGGTTTCACTTATAACAGGACTATAGGGAGGCCGGGTGGGAGAGAGACAATCAGTGGGGGGGAGTTGGGGGAGAAGGGAGCCGGAGGGAGGGAAGGGAAAGGGCACAAAATGGAATAGAAAAGAATGCAAGGGACCATGGAGATGGATCACGGGTGAATTGGTGGTGGGCTACCCAAGGGGAATGCAAAATGTAAAAGACATAAATAACAATAAAAATATATATTATAAAAAAAAAAGAAAGTGCCTAAAGTAAAAAAATGTAAGGCCCCCCTCAAAGTGTGTTGTCCCCACCCAAAACCCGCTCCCAGAGAAGTGCTTGCTGTCAAGTTTGTGTGACCTTCCAGACCTTTCTCCATATTTGTGAGCGGATGTGCCTGTACAACATGCAAATGTTGCTCTTGTCAGATACAGCTGGAAATGCACTTTTTGTTCCCTGGTGCACGTCAGTCATTTATCAGCATGTTCTGGATGCTGTACTCTGGACAGACTTTGAAGTTCATACATAACAATTGCAACCCCATCCTTGTTAAGGGCTCCATATTATTTCACAGCCAGGGTGAGCCATAATTTATCCAACCATTCACCAGCCAAGCTCGAGCAACTACTGAAGCTTGTCTGATTTTTCACTCTTTTGAATAGTGCTTTCATAAGCATCCATGTGTCCAGTCATGATGTCTTAATGATGGGGACAAGTTCTGGGCCATGCCTCGTTGGGTGGTTTTGTCCTTGTGCCAATGTCATGGAATGTAACTACACAAAGCAAGGCGGGGCGGCCTCCCACACACTGAGGCTGGATGGCACCGCCTGTTGGGGCCACCTCCTTTATGCGCTCCGTCACTGACTGAAACGTCGTTGTGTGGCACATAGCTATTATCAATCTATTTCTAGAAATAAACCATATTTCTGAAAGCCTGGTTGTTTTTTTGTTTTGTTTTTTTGGGTTCTTTTGAACCTATGTGAAGACAGTCTAGCCAAGTCTGACCAGAGCGGTTGCTCATTCAGTAACTAGTAAGTGATTTGTGCCCTATACAGTGCCAGGGGCACAGGCAGGAAGGGTCTCTTTCCTTATAGAATGACATGGAGGCCCTACCTGCCCACCCACCCTTGTCTCTGATTCTTGTTTTCAAATGGGTGAAGGAAAGAGTTTTCATCAGAAGAGACTGCCTGTGAAACTCCTTTTGATTAGTAGCAACCCTATCCACCAGCTTCTTAGGGGACACCTCATAAGCATCCTTGGAGAGCAGACAGGCTTGGAGGCCCCCAGGCCAGGGAAAACCCCAGGAGCCAGGCTGTGGGGAGGGGCTGCCCCACCCTCCTGGCAGGGCCTCACAAGATGGAAGGGGAAGTAGCAGCTACCTCCAAAACTTGACTTGCTTCTGGGAGGGCTCTGGGGACCAGCCTCTGTCATTGTGAAAGTTGGTGGTTTCTGCTTTTCTCCCTCTTCTCTGGAAGGGACCAGCAGGGCCCCTGGGGGCTGGGGGCGGGAGGAGTAGCAACTTCGCCTCCCATTGGGAGGGGCCCTGTGCTGGTATGAGGCAGATACTGTTCCCCAGACAGTTCTGGGATGATGTCATTGGTGTTAGCTGGGCAGCCAGCCCAAATGGGGCCCCAGGGGACCCAGCAGGGGGGAGGTGAGCCTGCCTCCATTCTTACCCAAAAGCCCAGAGGGTGGGTGACCTGCCCACAGTGCCCTGTTGGTCAGCTGCAGAGCTGGGTTCTCACATGAGTTCCCTGCTAGTTTGCACCTGAGCCTGCTGCTCCCACCCTGGGAGGTGGCAGGACCACCCCACCCACCAGACTGTCCCCCCCCCACCGCCCCCTTCAGGGCTGTCAGCCAGTGGAGCAGCTGCTGTCCAGTAGGCACTGACTGGATGCCAGGACAGCTTCTGCTTTGCCCCAGCTGAGAAATCGCCAGGCGGCCTGCTCACAGGCCCACAGGCCCCATGGAATACAGGATGGAGAGGGTACCACGAGCCGGACTTGGTGCCCAGTGACCTTTCATCCTCACACAGCCCTACACAGTAGTTCTACAGCATCACCAACCTGTGTCAGGTTTGGTGAGCTGGTCCCCCTGCCTGTCCCCCTACCTGTCCCCCTGCCTGTCCCCCCACCTGTCTGCTTCCTCACCCCCACCCATTCAGCCCGCTCGCTCATTTCCTCTGCCTGGAAATATCTTCCCCGCCATTATCTTCTAGATCTTGACCCCCTGTCTGAAATAACCACCCACCCAGCTCAGTCTAACCCTTTGCCTGCCTGACCCTGCTAGCCCTTCTCCGCCCCTGGTATCACATGGTGTTTGTTGCGGGCCTGTTTCAATACCACCACTAGACGAACCCGCCCTGCCAAGGGGAAGGATTTTGGTTCCTCTCTGGACCCAGACCAGCGCCAGCAGAGTAGGTGTTGTTACTGTCTGCTGAATAGGTGACTAGCGCTCAGCTACATCCTCCTGCCCCCTCCTTCCCCTTCTTCCTTCCTCCCCTGACCACTTCCCTCCTCTCTCTTCCCTCTCCCTCTACCTCCTCCCTTCCCCTCCTCCCTGTCCTTCACCCTTCCCTTGCCTGCCCACCCTCCTCCTTCCTCCTCCCTGCCCTGCTCTCAGGAGTCCACACCCCCTACTTCAGACCCCCAGCCCTGCACGCCCATCTCTCCATCACTTTGTAGCAATGAATAGACACTTGCTGGTATTTTTCTCGCTTGCACCACTGAACTTTCTGCTGCCCAAGACAAGGGCTTAGTTTGCTTTTTGTGCCCATGGTATTCTCTGCTCCTGGCTAGTGCCTGGCTCCCAAGGGTGTCGGAAGGAAGAGAGAAACGAGCCACTTCTTACTTGACTGTGGTCCTGGCAGCTCATTTCCAGCCCGGGCAGAGCCCCCAAGCCCTTCTCCCCTCCCCCAGCATGGCTGCTGTGATGACTTGGCAGTTTCTGGATGAGGCAGGCACCGAACCTGCCACTTCTCTGGAGGTGTCCCTTCCCTTGTTTAAATAAGGAGGCTGTTATTGACATCCAGTCATCGAGAATATTCAGAAGAGTCCACATGTTATGATCAGGGCAGTAGGGAGGCCGGAGTGGGGGAGCTAAGAAGGGAAAGGAGTCCCATCTGTTCTGAGATTATTTTCTCATCAGGGTGAAACTTGCCCCTGTAGACTGCAGCACTGAGAACAGTCTCTCTGTGGCATGGGATTCTTCTCTTTGCAATGGGTGTGTTGCGCAAGACTGGGAGTGTTGGGTGTGTGTTTAAAGATAAAATTTATTTACTTAGTTTTTGTTGGACTAAGTAAATCCCACGTGTTCACACGTGGGAAAATCACACGTGTTCATCCTAGCAAACTCTCAGAATTCAGAAAAATAGAGGAAACCTCTTCTCGGCCCTCCCTCCACGGACAACCATGTAATAAACAATCTGGTGTGTTTCCCTCAAGTCTGTCCAATGTGTGTTTTTGCCATTTTCTGGGAGGGACATAATTCTGACTCTACCATCAACTGCAAATCCCCCTTTTCCCACTTAACTTTATAATATGACTGTCTAAGGAAAATATTTAATTGTATTAGATGCTAAACACATGTTTGCATTACATATTAAATGCATGTTAACTATTTAATGTTAATATGTGTTACTGTGTGTAAGTCAGTATTAAACTTGAATAAATAATACTTCCAAACTGACTTCAATGACTTAAAAGTATTCCATCTTGTGGGGGTGTATCACACTTCTCAATCTGTTCAGTAGAACATCCTTTACCTTACTGTCCTAGTTTATCCTTGCTCTGTGTGTGTGAGATACACCATCTTAAATTATTTTTGGAAAAGACAGAATATATTATCTATTGTATATAAGAAGTTTCAAAATCACCCAAAAGCTCAGCAATTACAGTTGTTTTCAAACTGCTAAGAGCAGATACTACACTAGACCTTAGCCAAAAGGCCAAGAAGCAAAGTTTTATGGTTGTGTTTAATCTGTCATGATTATAGTGGAAATCTGGTGAACTTCATTATACCTAATTTAAAATATGTATTTAAGGTTATTTTACTAGGGTGAGTGCCTAGATTTGAAGAGTTTTGCTGTTTATTGCCAAGCTGCTTCCTTCAAAAGCTCTTTCTGGTTGTGCAGATGACCCTTGAACAACAATGGGGTCAGGCACACCAAATTCCCTCCCATCTTCGAACATTCATGTGTAACTTTTTCTCTCTTTATCTTGTTAAAGATATTTATTTATTTATGCATACAAGAACTGGGGTGTAGGCCAGAGGTGTGGGGTGGTGAGAGGATTCACCAGAGACAGAGTGGGGAGCAGAACAGGCGGATCCAGTGAAGTACACTGCTGAGGGGAGCAGCGGGCGAGACAGGAGAGGTCTGCTGCGCCATGTGGGAAGCTCCCTGGCCAGGTATCGAATTCATGCTGCAGTGGCTGAGATAGCTTGATAGTGCTGAGACTTAAGTGCTTGTGCCACCAGGGAGGCCCCATCCATATGTAACTTTTGACTCTCCTGAGGTCCCCCTGGAGGGTTGATTTTAGGACCCCCATGAATTCCAAAACCTGCACATGCTCAAGTCCTTTGCAGCTCACCCTCCCTGTTCCCAGGTTCCACATCCATGCGTGCAACTACCCCACAGATATTTCTTGTTGGTAGAACCCCTGTTGGTTGAATGTGAAGCTGCAGATAGAAGAAAATCCTAGGACAAATGACCCCTGCAGTCCAAACCAGTATTGTTCAAGCTTCAACTGTATTCTTATTAGCAAGTAGAAAAGTACACATTTCAATCCGTCCTGACAGCAGTATGTATTTTACATTTGCAGTGATCACAAATTTGCTGTTAAAAAAACAAAATGGTACTGTTAGTTCATTTGGAAGGTAGATCCCTGTGTCCACATCCTGAGCTTCCCCCAGGGCTGTGGGTGGAGGAATGTCCACCAGACACTCTATCTGAGATTTTATCTTGCAGCTGACTTTGGTGTGTCCGCCAAAAATCTGAAAACTCTGCAAAAACGAGATTCCTTCATAGGAACGCCTTACTGGTGAGTGGAGCAGCTTCTGGAAATGGAGTAGTGGACTGAATGTTCAACTTCAGACTCCCCCAGTGGCCTCTGGCTGGGGTAGAGGAGGCGGGCTGGAGGCAGGGCCCCTGAGTTATCCTGTGGGGCTGAGCTGGCTCCACCACTTGCTGGTGCCCTGACCTTGGCCAAGTTGCCTAGCTGCTGTGTGCCTCAGTTTCCACATCTGTAAAATCAGGAACATAATCACACCTACTTCTCAGGGGTTTTGTGAGGATTAAATGGGACAATGCACATAGAAACTGTTCCATTCATTACAGCTAAGTCAACCCCTGAAAAATGGTTTAATTCACGATTGATTCAGTAAGAAGGGTTTGACTGCCAGGCACTGGGCTGCGGCTGGAGAGGTGTGAAGATGAACACTGTAAGCTCATTTCCTACCCTGGTATGAAGTCTCCCCGAATTTTTCTAGGCCATCGTGTTTCCTTTTTTCTGAAACTATTACTTTAAAGAAAAATAACAACACTCAGTTACACAGTGAACTGATTTTTATGTGTACTGCTTCCCACATGGAAACTCTTTTTCTTGCTTATTACTCACTCTTTCTCTTTCTTCTCCCTCTTATTCCTCCTTCTCCTTTCTCTGTCACCCCTTATCCCTCTGCTGTTGTATTCTCATGGCAGCCCCTTCCCCTGTGCCCCCCTACCCACCCTTTCCCCAGGACTCTGGGTTCTGGATTGTTGCTGCCACCTTGTGGTAGGCATCAGGAACTGCAGCAGGTGAAGCTGCTTAGACGGAATCTCTCTGTGTGAAGACCATCCTAAGGAGGACAGTGGGCCGGAAAGTAAAGCAAATCAAAACTCAGGAGTGTCGCCAACTCCCTGACATTGGCTTGTGGTGGTCCTTGACCCTAAGTCTCAGAGAAGTGCCTGTGGAGGCCAGGTTCTCAGCCCTCTGTTGTCCCTTGGTTGGTTCAGGATGGCCCCAGAAGTGGTGATGTGTGAGACCATGAAGGACACCCCATATGACTACAAAGCTGACATCTGGTCCCTTGGTATCACGCTGATCGAGATGGCCCAGATCGAGCCCCCGCACCATGAGCTCAACCCCATGAGGGTCCTGCTCAAGATCGCCAAGTCGGACCCACCCACGCTGCTCTCGCCTTCTAAGTGGTAAGGAGCCAGGAGGCCTGCCTGGGGTGGGGTGGGGAGGTAGAGTACCAGGCTCTCCTGTCACTGCTGGGCTCCAGGGGAGAGATTGGGGCCTAGGGCCTCTAAGCCTTTCTGTGGGGATGGGCCCCCCATGCCACCTTTTCCCTCTGTTTGGGCCGCTGTCATAGCGCACGTGATGAGCCATCTCCGCCAGACACCACTTGGAATATCGAGCACCTGCAAACACGTGGGGCCACCCTGGGCTGGGAATTGGTGTTCAGGGTTAAACCCCAGCTCTGCCGTGTTTTGCTGTGTCACCTCCAGCTGGTCCTGCTCCTGCGAGGCCCACAATTCCGTCTGTACAGCGATGTTCACGACGGGAAGGTCATCACCAAGGGCCCTTCGCCTCCACTGCTCTGGCTCATGAAGGCGCCCTTTGTCCTTGAGGGGCGTGTTTGGGAAGGTCGACTCCTGGGAGAGCGGAGTCTGTGAGCTGGGGAGTTTCTGGGCTCTCACCCCGCTCTGAGCTCACTGCTGTCACCTGCCCTCCCAGGTCCACAGATTTCCGAGACTTCCTGAAAACAGCCCTGGACAAGAACCCAGAGACCCGGCCCAGTGCCGCACAGCTCCTGGAGGTGAGTGCATTCTCCGCTCTGGGTGTGGGCTGCCTGCCTCTCTTGACCCTGCCCATCCTTGGGAGGCGGAGGAGAGATGAGGTCAGCCCTGAACTGGAAGCTGGAAGCATTGCTTGCCCAGGCATTGCCCTGACATTCCCTGGGCACCTCCAAGTGTCAGCTCTTGTGCTGCAGTGAAGGAAGTGCCCAGAGCCCCGTCCTCACATTCTAGTCAGGGCAGGCAGAGGGCAAATGTGTGCCTGGGGCAGGTGGCGACTAGGGCTTCAGAGCAAAATAAAATAGTGTGGGACCTGGTGGAGCGTTCTCCCATACAGGGAGGACGTGGAAAGGCTCTCTGTGAGCAGGAGACCAAGGGAGGTGAGTGACTCGGAGAGAGGAAGGCAAAGACCCGAGATGTGAGCTGGATTGGCGCGTGCTAGGAAAACACAGGCGGCAGGGGCAGGGGAATAGGGAAGGGACAAGGTCTGAGAGGTTCGACGGCTCACTAAGAGGGCACAGAGGACTGAGCAGAGTCCTGCTCCCCAGTATGGTTTGTTACAGCAAAAGGACAGAGACAAGTCAGCAAAGGGAAAAGGTGCATGGGGAGAAACAGGTGTGAGCTTGCAGAATCCTCTCCTGATGGGGTGACATGGGATGCACGTAATTCCCCCCAGCCCCCCCAATGTGTTGTGACAGCCCGTGTGACGTACTGTCCATCAGGGGAGCACTTGAGAGCCTCAGGGCCCAGGGATGTTTCGGGGCTGGTCACAGAGGTAGCGTCTGCCTGGCATGTGCCCAGGTTCACGCTCCGGGAGGGAGGCGTCCATGAGCCAGGTGTGCACAAACAGGTCAGACAGAGTGGGCCTCTTAATGCTTACTGCTGGGGCCTGCCCCGAATCCAGGTTCTCAGAGACTGAGGGCCGAGTGAAGCGTGCCTTCCAGAGGAGAGCAGGTAGCCATGCTGGCTCTTTCCCCACCCAGGGTTAGGTCACTGGGTCATTTGGGTCTTGCAACCCCCGCTAGGACTTGGGCTCTGCCTTGCTTGTCAGGGGGCACCCTAAGGGCTTGAAGGAAGAAGACTTCATTTGATTTTAGGTACAAGGGTCCCTCTGGCTGCTGGGGTTGATGTTGGACGGGAGACCGTGGGTGAAGGTTGACCCTTGTGGGCTGGCTGGACTGCGACCTTTGGCTGGGGAAGTAGACGATGGTCTCCTTCAGTCTGTCTGAAAGATTGGCAGAAGCTGTGAGCTGCCTCACCTAGGCTCGTGTTCTGACAGCAGCACACATGATGGCCCAGCTGTCCCCCTGCCACCAGTGCTGATGGGAGAGGGGGAGGAAGTGGGCCTGGGCTATGGGGGGGGGGGGGCTGGCGCTCTACGCCCACCGTTCTGCTCCCTCCATCTGTGTGGCAGTCTTGGATGTGCTCTGGGTGGAGTGGAAGGAGAGGCAACCCCAAACCCCAGTCTCCTCTTGTTCTGCTTTTCTTAGATACCTACTGTGTGCCAGGCACCTGGTGTGTAGCTGATATTCCAAGTTACAGCGCATCCCTTTGGAGTGTGCCACACAGTGATGGAGTGTGTGGACCAGGGTCGGGAAGTCCTGGGTTCAGATCCTGACTGCCACTTACTGGCTGTGAGGCCCTGGCTGGGTGTCTTACCTTCTCTGTGACATGGTTCCTGCTTGGAAATGGGGACAAGAGCAATGCCTCCCCTCCCCCTGCCTCTTAAAGGGCTTACGAGGATTAAGGGAGAGGATACTGTAAAGTACTTAGCTTAACTTTTAAGCGCTCTGTTTAACAAATAATGCATTCAATTTAATTATTAAAAAATGGAAAGAATTCAGGGTACAAAATGGGGCCTGTGTGCTAGGGGGTCAAGATGGTCACATAGAGATTTCTTCAGTGCCTATAAAGCAAATGTCTGGATCCTGAGCCCCATTTTCTGGGTATGGTGGTGTTTGGTGGGCAGCAGCAGGAAGCGTGTGGATGGGGCCCGCCAGAGGTTGGGGTGCCGGCCTGCTGTCACCTTCAGATGCAAAGCCCCAAGCTGCTCAGGGGCAGTTGTCTCCTATGAGCAGGCACCTCCTGGCCGGATACGTCTGGCTTCCAGGGCATTCCCCAGGAAGAGACCAGCTGTCCTCCATCCCCACTGCGGCCCGAGCCTCAGCCTGAGCCAGGAATTTCCGTTGTTCCATAGTTGGAAAAATGTCTTGCCAGAGGACTCTTAGTGTTGACCGCAAGGGTTGCGGAAGAAAGGAGAGAATTCTCGAGATAAATAAAACACCTTTTAGGGCTCAGGGTGCTGTCAACTCTTTCTAGGTGCCTTTCATCTCCCAGTTAGGTGGGGTGGAGCATACAAGTGAGGACCCCCCAGCTTAGAGTGGGCATCTGGCCAGCCGGGATCACCTGCTTGGAGGGACAGAGGTGGGCACAGAGCTTGGCTTCCCAGCGCCCCCTCTGGAGTTGTGTGTGCCCGCCCTGGCCTTCGTGTCTTCCTGCTTCTGGGAGGTTTCTCCCGGCCCCTTGGCTTCCCTTGTTCTTGAGCTGACTGACTGGTGCCCCGCTGGCTTCCTCGTGTGGAGATTTTGAGGACTGTATCACAAAGTGGTTAGTGACCCAGCTCTGAAATCAGGCTCAGCCCCCTGCCCCCAGACCCCCAGGAATGTGAGTCTGTCTCCCCTGTGTTTCAGTTCCCTCTTCTGTGGGAGTGGCTGGTGCTCGCTTCCAGAATTATGTGACTGAGACTCCCTGTGCTGGTTTTTTTTTGCATAACCATGGCCATTCCCCTCAGGTGCTCAGTTTACACCTGTTGAATTTATTCTGAAGCCCACCCTCCTCTATGTGAAGGTCAGCAGCAACCCCCCATTGTTGGATGGGGTGGGCAGCTCAGGCTTAGTGCTCAGCTTGCTGGACCCAGATGCAGCCTCCACCCTGGTCAACCCTTGTCAGCACTGGACTCCAGGCCTCTACGCCTCTTAGTTTCCTTCCTTCCCTTTGGTGGCTCCCTCTGAGTCCCTTTCCCCTTCTCTTTCCTCCAAGGAAATAATGTGGAGGTGCTCCAGGGCCCTTCCCTCTCTCCCACTCACCTTGATGATGTAATCCAGTTTGTTCCGACTCCCACATTGCTACCTGCAACCTGACAGCTCTCCCTGCCCCCAGGCCCTTGCATCCAGCTTTTTACTCTCCATCCCCCCTGGAATGTCCAGAAGACACCTCAAGCTCAGCATGTCTGAGCGCCCTGATCTTTCCCCAATACTCTCCACCAGTGGCCTTCCTGTCTCAGTCAGTGGTGACCCCACTCTTCTTCTGGACAGGCCCCAGACCATGCAAGCATCCTTGATTCCACTTTCTCACTCACGCCATAGCCGCTCCATCAAGGCCTGCCTTCAGAGAGTGCCCAGGGTCTGGCCTCCTCTCACCACCTCCCTTGCAACTACCTGTGGGAGCCCTCCCCTCTCACTGGGCTATTGCCCCACTGAATCCCCTTCCCGAATCCCCTTCAGACTGTTCTTAGCACAGCAGCCAGACAGAGGGAACCTTGAAAACATAAATCAGCTCCTCCCTTCCCTGGTTCAAAGCTCTTTATGGGCTCCTATCGCACTTGAGCTAAAACTCAGCATCTATGTTCCCTTACTCCTTTGTGACCTGCCCACCCCACTTCTACCCTGAGGCCCCCTCATTCCGTGCCACCCACCCTGTCCTTGCTGTTCTTCCAACACCAGGCACACTCTTGCCTCAGGACCTTTGCACTGGCTCTCCCCTGTGCCTGGAGGGCTTTCCTCCTGGATACCCCATAGATGACTGACTCTTCTTCACGTTGTTTGCTTAAATGTAGCTTCTCAGTGAAGCCCCGCCACCAACCACCCTACTTAAGACTGTGAACATCCTGCTACCCTGCATTCCTGCTTCTCCTTTCCCTACCCGACTCCTTCTTTTTCCATGGCCTGTAGTGTGGTGGTGTGTGAGTTTCTTGTGTATTAACATTTATTGTTGGTCTCCCTGATGAGCATGTCAGCTGCCTCAGGACAGAAGTCTTTGTGGGTTTTTTTCCATTGATGTGTCCCACGACTCCAGCAGTGTCTGCTATGTCGGGGGCCATGGCAAGTGTTTGTTGACTATGTTTACTTATTTTCATTTGACAAACTGTTATTTAACCCTCTCTCCATGTCAGGTTCTATTCTAAATGTCTAGCGAATGTTAACTCCTTTCATCCTCATAACCCTGTGAAGTAGGTCCTAGTTGGAGCTCCACTGAGCAGATATAACTGAGGCATGGAGAGGTTAAGTAGCGTGCACAAGGTCACACAGCTTGGATGGGACAGCCGGTTTTCTTGACTACTCTGGTAAACTGCCTCTGAATGAAGAGGAGAAAGAAGGAATGGAATAGAGAGATGGGAGGAAGGGAAGGAGAGAGGGAGAACTGAAAAAAAGAAGCTCGACACCTAAAAATTTGAAAGTGTTAGTTTTCAGGCATTTTCTAAAACCAGTCTCAGAATGTGGGCCTCCCCTGCTGATGGTTTCTAAGCCCACAGAGGAAAAATAGGCTTAAATTCTTGGAAAGGACGTCTGCGTAGGTGACCGGAGAGGTCCTGGCCAAAGGGCAGGTGCCAGTTGGCCGGCCGATGGCTTCTCCCAGCTCTCAGCAGAGCAGGCGCTGAACAACCATTCCTCTTCCTGACAAGCAGACGGTCGGGTCCCCCCGATCTGGCCCTTCTGGGAAGACAGAAGGCAGACATGCGGGGAAGACTCTGCCCTGCCTGTGCAGGGCTAGCGGTGGTGTTGATGGTGGGCCTGGAAGTTTGGGGTTTAGGGAAATGTCCTTTCTTAAACACATCCCTGGAGGTGGCAGGGCTGATACAGCAGGGCAGATATAGCAGGGCAGGTGGACTGCGCTTTGTGCCTCAAATAATTTCTAAAGGAAAAACAAAACAAAACAAAACATGGCTGGTGGGGGAGACCACAGCCAAAGAGGGGACCCAAGAAAAGAAAAAGAAAAAATAAAACAAAACAAAAAAGAGTTTCTAAAACAGTGTTCTGAGCCTAAGCAGTCACAGGAGCTGCCACCCCATTTACCCTGGGGCCCCGGATCTTGGGACTCAGGGGAACTAGCCTGCCCACTGCCACTCCGTCAAAGGCTTTCTGTTCTTCCCTGCGGCGTCCTTCTCTGCTCGCTGAGGACTCTGGGCTGCCCAGGGGAGGCGTGGAGCAGATGCACAGCCTCAGGGAAATCAGGCTGCTGGCCATGCTGCAAAGCCGCTAATTTGGGCAATATGTGGTCTGCCCTGATGAAAACCTGGTATTTCCAGAAGCCTGCGCCTGCATTATTTATTTCTGCTACATCTGCTTCAGACACCGCAGCAGAGTGTCCCGTGGCTTCTTGCTCAAGGTCACATGTGTGCGGCAGCACAACATGAAGCTCAGGAACCTGGGCATCTGGTTTTCACCCTTGGTTCCAAAATGCTGCGCTCTGGGGGGTGGAGAAGGAGTGGGGATGGCTGGGGGTCCCAAACAGATGCCTTCAAGGCTTCTCTGTGATGCAGCTGGTGGTGGTGGTGATGATGTTGGTAGAGATGATGATGGTGGTGGTTATGATGGCGGAATGTGGTGATGGCTGTGGTGATGGTGTCAATTGTAGTAATAATGGTGAGATGATGGTGGTGGGGTTGGGGATGGAGATGGAGTGATGTTGAAGGTCTTGATGCAGGTGTAGAGGGCACCACCCTGTTTTGAGCACGTGCTGCAATGCTTACAATCACCACACTGTTATTCCTAGTAGACAGTTGGACACACTGCAGCTCAGAGAGCTTGAGGGACTTGCCCAGGCTGGTGGTAGAAGTGGGCTTTATCCCTGGTGGCCTGACTCTAGAATCTATAGCCGGCGCTCTTATTCCTGCACTCCCCACCTCCCATGATTAATAAATCCTGAAAATGTCTACTCAAGACTGTTTGAAACCACACAGCAGCCAGAGTGACACCTTTGAAGGGTAGCTGTTAGCATCACTGCTCTTTGCGGCCGTTCAGTGGCTTCTGAGGATAAGATCTCAGCCCCTCACCAAGGCCCAGGGACCATCCGCTCTTTCCTCTCCTCAGAAGTTCCGCTACAGTAGCGTTTAGCTGTTCCTCTCACACACCAGGCTCCATCCTGTCTCAGGGCCTTTGGTACTTGCTGTTCCTCATGCCTGGGATGCCCTCTGCCCATATCTTTCCCTGGTCAGGCCCTTCACACCCCTCAGGTCTCAGGTTGAATGTCCCCGCCTCGAGAGGGCTTTCTGACCATAGGCGTAAGTGGCCCCAGCCACCCAGACCAGACTCCTGTTGTTCTGGTTCCCTGCTGTCCCCTCACCCAACCTGAAGCGGTCCTGGTTGTCATGTGGTCACATAGCTATTGTCTCCTCTACTCAGCTCCAACCCCCAGGACAGGGACTCCGCCTGCCTTGTTATTCAGTCTTATCTTAGCACCTGGCACAGGTTAACCTCAAATGTGACTATGGAGTCAACCCATAAATGGATTGGTTGTGAAAAGGAAGAAATCAGATAGTTTGGACTAACTGGGTAAAGTCAGAGTGGCTTAGGAAATCTGAATGACAGGTCTCTTTAAGATGAGTAAGGCATATTCTAGTAAGTTAGGTAACAGGGGGTGTTGCCTCCTCTCTTGCTGCCACAAATGAGCTGTTTTAGATGAATAAGCAGCTAAGAATGATTTGCAGTGGGCCTACCTGTTGTGACTATGTTTCCAATGTGCCAGAGAAGTTATTCTCTTTAGTCATTTGAATACCTCCCTGCAATCTTACAGATACCAGTTGTTCCACTGTGTATTTTCTGACAGTAAAAACTGAATGTCATCAGAATCTTCCTGTAAATTTCAAATGAGCACATTCCAACTTAATAACCCCACCCACCCCCGTTCTCCAGCGTTCCATCTAAGCAGCTCTGGGTGAGTTGAAGCATCTCAATTCCTCTCTGTTCGCTGGTGCCAAGGATAAGTCACTGAGGACAGGCCTTCCCCAGGGAGATGTTCTTGCTGATTGAACATTTGCAGAGGCCTTCAAGTCTTTGGTGTTTTGCAAGATTTGTGAAGAGCCTTCACTTTTAAAAATAGGATATTCTGGCAATGCCCAAGAAGAGAATGTTCACGTCTCGCTGCCTTGAAGATTTGGCAAGCACATTGACCCAAATATGTTTGAACGTGTTCACGCAACTTGATTCATAGTTGCCAGGACAGAGAGGGACATAACCCAAATGTCCATCAGCAATAGAATAAACAAACAGGGCCTCCCTGGTGGCACAGCGGTTAAGCGCTGCGCTGTGGAGCTGTCAGCAGCAGCAGCAGCGATGCGAGTTCGACGCCCGGCCGGGGAGAATCCCACATGGCGCGGCAGACCTCTCCTGCCTCACCCGCTGCTCCCCTCAGCAGTGTATTTCTGATCTGCCTGTTCTGCTCCCCGCTCTGTCCCTGGTGAACCCTCTCGCCACCCCACACCTCTGGTCTGTACCCCAGCTTGTATGTATAAATAAATAAATCTTTAAAAAAAAATAGAATAAACAAACAAAGGAACATATTCATGCATTTGTATTGCGGAGGAATAAAGAAACAAATTAATGAAGCGCCCAACAGTGGAGGTGAAACCTGTGGTTTCTGTTCAGCGCACATTGAGTGAAGACAGCTAACCACGAAAGGATGTATATATACATCCTATATAATTCTGCTCAAAGGAAGTGAAGTAACAGGCAGAACTAGTCTCTGGCCTAGGCACCTACAGGCAATGGGGTTAAGGGCGAGAGGAGGCAGATATCTCTCCCAGGAGGTGGAGCCATTCTGTGTCTGAGCTTGGTGGTGGCTACATGTAGGGAACATATATGTGTATTTGTGTATTGGCGTAGCTATAGGGAGAAAGTCATTGGCTTAGTGCTTTGTGAACCTTAAGTTCACAAAATCTACATATTGGGGCCTCCCTGGTGGCACAATGGGTTAAGTCTCAGCACTATGAAGCTATCCGCAGCCACTGCAGCACAAGTTCTATCCTCCGCCAGGGAGCTTCCCACACGGTGCAGCAGACTTCTCCTGTCTTGCCTGCTGCTCCCCTCAGCAGTGTATTTCTGTCGATCTGCCTGTTCTGCTCCCCACTCTGTCTCTGGTGAGCCCTCCTCTCACCCCCACCACACCTCTGGGCTATACCCCAGCATTGTATGCATAAATAAATAAATCTTAAAAAACAACAACAACAAAGTCTATATATTGTATAGCATTTTAAACAATATATTAAAATCTTAAAAAAAAAAAAAACAACAACCCCCAATGCCACTGGAGCTCCTGCTTTGGGCTAAGCACTTTCACATGCAGCCTCTCTTTGAATCCGGTGACCTCCCTGTGGGGTTGCTGGTGCCTAGACTGCAGAGATGGGGAGTTTGCAGCTCAGAGAGGGAAAGGGATGTGCTCATTGTCTCCGGCTGCTAACAGAGCCAGGATTGCCCTGTTTCCGCCACAGCCAGGGTGTTCTCAGCTGCTCTGGATCTCCCTGATCAGTTCATGTTCACATTTCCCTCAGGCAAGCCGCTGACCCTTGCTCTCGGGGGATTCTGGGCAATCGCCTCCTTAGCCTTTGCATGCCCCTCCCACGCCCCCTCCCCACCCCAAAGTGGTTCTAATCCAGGTGTGTCTTGTCTCCCTAGCATCCCTTCGTCAGCAGTGTCACCAGTAACAAGGCTCTTCGGGAGCTGGTGGCCGAGGCCAAGGCTGAAGTGATGGAGGAGATCGAAGATGGCCGGGACGAGGGGGAAGAGGAGGACTCCGTGGACACTGCCTCAGTAAGGCTGGGATGATGGGGCCCCGGGGAGGCACGGAACCTCAGCCGGCCTCTGCTGGAGTGGGGGAGGGCTGGCAGGGGGAGAGGTCGGGGGCACAGGAAGGATTCCTTTCTGTTCCTCCAAGCTTAGAGGCTTCAGACTCCCTTGTCACAGGTTAGGTAACAGCACATGGACGTGTTGACCAGAATTTTAATATGAGATCTTCCAGTTTTGAGAGTTGGCAGCCGATGAATTGCTTCCTAGTCTCTCCCCCATTCTGTGACTCACCTACAATATGAGGATACTTTTAGCATGCTGTGGTCTAGAGCAGATAAAGGCTGCAGGTGATCAGAGGCCATGGCCAAGGGGCTCAGGCTGCCCTGAGAGCCCCAGAGTCTTGGCACATTTGTTACCTGCCCATCTGTGGCTTTAGCACTTGGTTAAATTTAAATTTAAGCTAACTTAACTTTTAAAAAACTATTTGAGCCAAGTGGGACCTATCTGTGGGCCGGATTCTGTTCTGAGCTGCTGCCTCCAGGTGCCTGGTGAAGCTGTTCGGGAAGGCCTCACCCAGCAGGGGAGATTGGCCATCCGGATGGTGCTACTGTCCGAGTGAGGCAGGGCCCGCGCTGGGGGACAATACAGCACTTTCTTGAGTTTAATTCCATCTAGGAGGAGCTGAAGGCTGGTGTGAATCCTCACCAGGGTGAAGAAGGCCTCCTCTGTCCTGAGGAGGGCAGGTGCAATCAACACAGTCACCACAGCCATTTACTGAGCCCTGCTGAGGCCTGGCACCCTGCACTCTGACAGAGGACCAACCTCATTCTACAGATGGGAGATCTGAGGTCCCAGCAGTGAAGTGGCCAGCTGAGCTGCCCAGGCAGCAGGGCTCAGTGTGGGCTGGGTGGAGGACAACTGTGGTAGGAGAGGGAGGCAGTGTGTGGGGGCTGGTTCCAGGACATGGCAGCCAGTAGCCATCTTGAGGAAGAAGGCAGAATTGGTCATACCTAGCCTTATTCTTCACAGGCAAGAGGCTGATCTTTATCATGAGGACAGTTGAGGGTACTGAGGATCCCAGGCTAGGACTGGGCATTGGTGTGGGGACAGCAGAATCAGATCTGAAATTTGGAGCCATTGCTCTGATGTTTGAGAGAAGGTAGATTAGAGTTGCTTCTGGAAGCTTCCATATCCAAGGTCAAAAACCAGCAACCATGGAGAGCTAAGGGGGTATTTATGGTTACTATTCATACCAAGTTTTAAAACGGGCAGACTAACCTATAGCACTTTGAAACTGAAATCAGGACAAGAATTTTGTCAAGGGGAGGGATGGATACAGGTATTATCTGGGGCTTGGCACTGTCTTACTCTTGACCTGGAAGGTGGCATTGTGGGTACATACTTTATTTGTAAGCTGGACATTTAACTTTTATTCACAAAAATCAGTTCTCTATTTCATAGTAGCAACATTTCTAGTACTTTCCACAAGGTCTAAAAAAAATTTAGTGGTGATTGGCTGAATCCAACCCCTGGATAGATTTGGTCTGATCTTTTTAAAAATTTCAATCTAAAAATTAGAAGATGTCATGTAAAAATCCAGATTCCAGCTTTTTTAGAAAATTTCAAAGGTTTGGCCACAGGTGTCCATGTCCCCACATTGTTGCAACTGGTTGGAGCAGAGTGGCCACTGTCCCCTTTAGACAAAGTAAGCTTGTCCAGCCTGGCCATAGTTGCCTCCAGTGCAGGAAGAACAACAAGCATTAAGATAAACTAAGATTAGAGACAATCAGGAGACACCTGTTCGTCAAAACAGTACTTTTATTGTTGGTTAGGCAATAGGGAATGGTAAGGACTGTTGCTTGTTAGAGAATGATAACTCCTTCACTTCCTTGTCCCCAGTCCACTTCATCTTGTGGGTTTTTCCAACCTCCTGCATCTCTGATTCTTGTCCTGAACATAAAGCAGCACGGCATTGACTATTTTTATTCCCCTAGCCTCTCGAAAACCATACTCGCAAGTCTTCTGAGGTGAGTCAGCTGAGCCTCAATACAGACAAGGAATCACCTTCCACTCCACCCAGCCAGCCTCAGACCAGTGTGAATGGGCTTAGCCAGCCCTCTGGGGACAGATCCTGCCAAACCTCCAGCCCCCCAGCTGTGGCTCCTGCAAATGAGAATGGCCTCGTAGTGCCTGCGCCCCTCCGGAAGTCCCGCCCTGTGTCGATGGATGCCAGAATTCAGGTCTCTCAGGAGAAACAAGTCACTGAACAGGGTGGAGACCTCACTCCAGCATCCAGCAGGCCCCCAAAGGCAAGCCAAAGCCGTCCCAACAGCAGCGCCCTGGAGACCTTGAGCAGTGAAAAGCTGGCCAACGGCAGCCTGGAGCTCCCTGCCCAGTCTACTACAGAACCTTCTAAGAGGAACTCAGATTGTGGCAGCCTCTCCACCTCTGAGAGCATGGACTACAGCACCTCCCTCTCAGCTGACCTGTCCTTAAACAAGGAGACGGGCTCCCTGTCCATCAAGGTAATGCCACTCTTGGTGACACAGGCTTGGGGCAGGAGCGTTCATAATGCTTGCATTATGAACATGCAAAGGCTAAGGAGGCGATTGCCCAGAATCCCCCGAGAGCAAGGGTCAGCTTATTTCTTCAGAGCATTTTGTGGCTCCCTGTCATTTTAAGTGGTTGACGAGGATTTTTTCTTTCTTTAAATTCTTTTAGTTCAATTCAGTTTAATCCCCAAAGTATCTTGAGTTCAGTGTAGGGTTCAGCATGTCAAGCAGTGGGTTGGGCTTAAATTTCAACTTGGGTTTTCATGTAAATTGGGATCGGCCGAAGGCCCTGGTAGAATGTGGGGGACAGAATTCTAGAAGTGAAAGTTCTCTTCTTTGGGGCTCAGCCAGGTAGTCAGCTGATGAGGGGTAGATTCAGGTAAGAGTGGGCTCAGGCTCTCTCCGGGCTCAGTGGCCTTTCTGAAGGTGGGGACTTTGTGACCCCTGTGCTCAGCACAGGCCAGTGCTGCAGAGAGCATTAAGAAAACAAAGGACGCTTCTGCATCACACCAAGATGAGCAAACAGAGGCTTAGCTAGGAAACAGGGAGCTGACTGACCCAACTGCTCTAAGCCCCACCAGCCACTCTGCCTTCCAGGTGAGAGGCATGACCTCCTTTTCCACAGGCAGCTGGAGGAACTTACTTTTCCCTGTCCACTCCAGTAAAGTCATGGGATGTTCTCGAACTCATGGTGGTACTTGACTGGCCACACTGAGAGCCCCAATCCCCAGCCAGGGTTAATGGGGGTATACTGTAACTTGCTTTTCTTCCGTCATTCAGTAGAGACTCAAAGATATTTGCTAAATGAAAGGGAGCAAAAGAAAAAGATGCAGCCAGCTAGCTCAGTAGTAGCTTCAAAAACAGAGAGAAAACACTAGAGTTCTAATAGGTCATGTGGAGACAGTTAGCTTTTATGTATAAGAAGCATCGGGCCCATCATCTGCCCTAGGACTGTGGTCTTGTCCCTTCTCTTCTATGTGAGGTAATAAATCCATAATTACCTTAAAAACAAAAGAGGGAGGGCCTCCCTGGTGGGTTAGGTCGCAGCATTATGAAGCTATCCACAGCCACTGCAGCACGAGTTCGATCCCCAGCCAGGGAGCTTCCCATATGATGCAGCAGACCTCGCCTGCTGCTCCCCTCAATCTGCCTGTTCTGCTCCCCACTCTGTCTCTGGTGAATCCTCTCACCACCCCCACACCTTTGGTCTATACCCCAGCTCTTGTATGAATAAATAAATCTTTAAAAAAAGGTGGGGGATGAGTGTCAACCAGCGAGAGAGGCGGGGAGGACTGGGGCTCAGAACGGGGAAGAGGGGAGCATAGGGGACTGTGGTGATGGTTCACGGGTGAATTGGTGGTGGGAAACCTACGGGGAATATACGGTAATGTAAAAGACACAAATAAAAAAAAATTAATTAGTGAAAAAAAAAAGGTGGGGGATAAAACTGTTAAGAAAAAGTTGGGAGGGTCTCCCCTGCTTCTTCGAGGCTGTTGAGCACATTCCTTTGCTGACTGCCTGGCAGCGAGTCAGGGAACAGGGCTGTTATGATAAGTCTCCCAGCTGCATCAGCACCCCTTGGCGTGATGCGGAGCCTGTTACCTCAGGGGCGGGAGGCCCCATGACCGTGCGGTGTGAGGGCTGGGGCCCAGGCTGCTTTTCGTCCCCCCACTCTCTGACTCATCTGGAACTGAGTCCTGGGACACGAGAGCTGGATGCGGTAGGGAGCTGGGTGTGACCTTTTAGGGCAGATGGTGTCCAGAGCTCTGGGCGAGGTGTCAGGAGGAGGCGGAACATGCAGGCGAGGGGAGCTGAGCCCTTGGGGCAAGGACTGTGTGCACTGGTCTCCGCTGGTGGGAGTGGGGGGGTCAGTACAGATTTTGGGGGCAGAGACCTGTTGCCCAGAGCATTCTCTCTCCTCTCTGGGCCTGGAAGGCCCTCAGAGGAGCGTAGGAAGGGCCTTGGAAGTCAGTTAGGAGGGCCGAGCAGGTCCATAGGCCCCCAAGGGTAATTGAACTCCTCGCGGTGTCTGGGAGTTCTCTATAAGCAAGTGCATGTGAAATGCGTCATTATTCGCAGGAAAAGAGAAATATCTGGAATATGCTCATGGCAGCTCCAGATGGGTCTGACCTCCTCTCCAGGGAAGGCTGGGTCAGATCAGGTTTGGCTGCCAAATCAGTTAAGAATGTTGGTTTTCTGGGCTTTTTGGCTTTGGGTCTTGTGGATGAGAGATTGGTCTGCAGTTGTAACTGTCAGAAATCCAGAGCGAGTGCTGAACACGGGCCACGAGCAGGTGCTGGGCTGTGTGCCCCCACCTATTCTCTCATGGGCTCCTCCTAAGCACCCTGCTCTTTTCCCCCTCTGACCATTGAGGAAGCTGAGGGTTGAAAAGGACAAGAGACTCACCCAGGGTCAGGGAGCCAGTAGATAAGGGAGAATTAGAACCAAGCTCTTTCCAGTGCCATGTCCCATGTTATACAGGCCTGTTGTCAGCTAGCCAGGGGAGGCTGTCGGGCAGTCTCTGAATGTTGAGGTCAGGGAGAGGAAAGGGGGTGAGCTCAGATACGTGGCCCCCAGGTTGAGATACCTGAGGAGGACGGACAGCTATGTCCTTCCTGGGTGGCACTGAGGCTAAGGGGCCAGAGGGCTGTGGGCTGTCACCCATGAATTCTTAGCTGAAATGCTGAGCTCTGTCTAATGATTTCCCCGGCTAGGACTCAAGGCTGTACAAAAAAACCCTCAAGAGGACACGCAGGTTTGTGGTGGACGGTGTAGAGGTGAGCATCACCACCTCCAAGATCATCAGCGAGGATGAGAAGAAGGATGAGGAGATGAGATTTCTCAGGTAAGCCCAGGAAGGCTGGCTGTGGTGCTAATGGCATGGAAGTGTGGTGGGGGCCTGGGCATAGGTTCTTTACTGGAGAAAGAGGTGTCAGTCTGTCTATAGCATGAGGTGAGGGATCAAGGAGACAAAAGGAAAGTGATTTTCTTGAGAGCCTGCACTCACCAACCATCCAACTACTTGCTCGTCCATTCATCCATCCGTCCAGCCATCTGTCCATCTGTCCGTCCATCCACCCATCCATCCATTCATCCATCCACCTACCCACCCCTTCATCCATCCATTCTTCCACTCATCCCCCCCACCCATACATTCACACACACACACACGCACACACGCACACGCACACACACACACACACACACACACACACACCTGCCTATCCTTTCATCCATCCATCCTTCCATTCCCCCGCTCCCCACCCATTCGCCCAGCTGTCCATTTATCCATCTACTATCCCCCTCATGTATCACCCACCTCCCAGGTGGGTGGCTGCCCCACATAGTAAGGCTGCTACCTTTGGACACCTTAGACCTGATGGGTTAACACAGAAGATACAATTCCCAGCTGCAGTACCTGCTGTGAAGAAAGTAATGGGTGATAATAATAGTGAATGTCTGGGCTGGGTGGGGAACCCCTGAGCTGAGCCTGAGGGTGAGAGGACCCAGCAAAACTGGGAGAAGCTTAGAGAACGCTGCAAGGCCAAGACCTGAGAAGAGTTTTGGGAACTGGGAGGATGGGGCTGAGTGTGGAGTGTCAGGTCAGAGGGAGAGGGTAGGGGTGTGGTCCGCAAAGCTCAGGTCATGAGGGCTTGTGGGACTGGGTGGGTGCATGTGGAGTTTACCCACAGCTGGTGTGAAACAGCTAGAGTGACTGGCTCTGATGTCCCTTTTAAAAGATGGTTCTGGCTCTGTACAAGTCTGGGCTGTAGCAGGGTGAGGGTGACACACGGAGAATGGGGGAGGACTGTCCAGGACAGTTGGGCGGCGGGCTTGGGTCAGCGGCCAGGTAGAGGGAAGAAGTGGTCGCATTCAACCTACATTTTGGAGACAAAACTTTTGGGGCTGGGGAGGAGTGTTGAGGGGAGGACAGTATGAGGCAAAGCTATCTGTTAGGCTCGCCCTTTGTACTTTAAAGTCGTTCAGGCCCCATAAGCACTCCTCTTGAGACCATATTTCCAGCATTTTGTAAATAAGGAGCCAGTAGTTATTCGCCCTGGGTGAGAAGGAGCAAAGCTGAGATTCTCACTTGGTCTGTCTGCAGGCGGCTTCCCCGGGCTGGGATGCTTCCTGGAGGTGGGGGCCACAGAACTCCTTTGCAGGCTGAATTCATTACTGGTTTGGGGAATGTTTCTAGAACATCAGCCACCTTCATATTATTAGAAAGCACAAACATGGGGCCTCCCTGGTGGCTCCAGGGTTAAAGTCTCAGCACTATCAAGCTATCGCAGCCACTGCAACATGAGTTTGATCCCTGGCCAGGGAGCTGACTCACATGGCACAGCAGACCTCTCCTGTCTTGCCCGCTGCTCCCCTCAGCAGTGTATTTCAGTAGCTCCACCTGTTCTGCTCCCCACTCTGTCCCTGGTGAATCCTCTCATCCCCCTCGCCCCCACACACACCTCTGGTCTGCACCCCAGTTCTTATATACATAAATAAATAAAAATAAATCTTTTAAAAAAAAAGCACAAACATTGTGAGGCCAAGTAGAAGCAGCTTCGTAGGAGGACAGGCAGACTTTTCATTAGGGGTGTTTCTGTGTGTGTGAGCGCATGTGCACCCACGATAGTGTCCTCACCTGTGTGGGCTCGGGAGGCTCAGGGTGGAGTGGGGTTAAGGATGGTTGCTCTTGGAGGATGGCATCACCTTTTGTTTTCATGTTCAGGTGAGCTCCCAGCAAACTACTGTTTTAGAGTCAGACCTCAAGGGCTGGTTTCCTTTAGCTTCCCTCTGGGCAGTTCAGGCTCCTGGGGTTGAAATCCCAGATTTCCCTCGGTCCCTCTAGCAGGGTTGCCCTTTGCCCCGGGCACTAGGTCAAACCCCCTCGGCCCCCAGAGCTTAGCTGTGTTTGAACCATGGCTAAGATGGAGAAGAGGGAGGTGCTCAGCAAGACGAAGACTTTTCTTGGTAGGAACATAAACTGCTTCAGCCATTAGGAGAGCAATCTGGATTTACCATAAAGTACTAAAAATGGAAATACTGTATGACCCAGCGCTCCCATTCCTGGGCATCTAGCCAAAGAATGTACAACCATTAACACAAGAAAACATGCCTTCCACAGTGTGCATAGCAGCTTTATTTACAATAACTAGAAAACTATACTTTCAGGGGTGGTTTCTGTAGTTCGTCACTACAATAGCTAGGGTGTGGGTGCAGCCTACATGTTCACTGACAGACAATTGGGGCAGAAGTGCTCTAGCCGCACTGTGGAGTATGATGCAGCTGTAAGGAAAGATGAGCTTTCAAAATGGGGGGAGTCTGAGGGAATTATGTGTAGTCAGGCAAGTCAGAACAATAAAAGCAAGTACTGGCCACTTACTCAGGAGACCGTCTGATGATGTAAAATACATTCAGAAGCAGGTGGACACCAACAAACATCCTGAGACTCTGAGGCTAAGAGGGAGCAGGGAGGGAAAGGGACAAGGAGATACAGTGGAATGGGGGAGGGAGGGACAGAAAAACAAAGAAATTAGTAAGTACCTGGTGGGGAGATACTTTGACACTGCCCTTATCTCTAATAAACTCTTGCCCAAGTGGGGGATAAAAAAGACCAAGGCTTTTCTTGTCTGGCTGCGGTGGCCGGAGTGTCCTGTAAGCCCGGCCAGGGCCCAGGCTGCAGGGGTGTGGGATGCCGAGGGGTGAGGGCTCTGCTCATTCCCACCCTGGCCCACACCCCTGGTCCTATTGGGATCCCAGAATTTTTGGAGGATTGAATCATGCATAGGCTTCTGAAACCATGTGACCAAATACTTTTCCAGATGGAAGCTTCTAGGTCAGAGTTCTTTCTCTTTTTTCCTAAAAGTTTTGGTATCAGTTCCTTCTTGAGACATCAGCCTGCTCCTTTTCCTGTGTTCCCTATGAGAACTCGTTAGGTCACGGAGGCAGTGTTAGGGCCTGTCTGCCCACTTTATCTATTCCCGTGTGTGTGTGTGTGTGTGTGTGTGTGTGTACACGTGTGTGCACACTCTCTCAAAAATTGATGTTTCCAGGGTCTCCCTGGTGGCACAGGGGTTAAGACTCAGTGCTATCACCAAGATTGGCCTGAGTTTAATCCCCGGCCAGGGAGCTGATCCACATGGCGCAGCAGACCTCACCTGTGTCACCTGCTGCTCCCCTCAGCAGTGAATTTCAGTCTGCCTGTTCTGCTTCCCACTCTGTCTCTGGGGAATCCTCTCACCCCTCCCCCCCACCTCTGGCCTACACCCAAGTTCTTGTATGCATAAATAAAAATAAATCTTAAGAAAATTGCTCTTCCCTTTGTACTTACCAGAGAGCAGAGATTCAGTGGAAGCTTTTTTATGTAGTTTTAGAAAGTGTCTAGCTCTTCCGAGAGACTTGGACTGCTGTTGCCTGCTTTTCATGGGAGCAGGTACTGCTTGGGGGGCCCTTTCCATGTGCCAGGCAGGATTACATATCCTTTCTTTTAACCCTGAAAGAATATGAGCGGTAGAATTATTTGTCTGTCCCATTTTGCAGATGGGCACCTGACTGGAAAGTCAGCAGAGCTAAGGTTCAGGCAGGCTTCCCCCGGCTGTGGGGAGTGTGCCCGCTTCTTCTCCAGCAGCTGCTGGCAGGCAGCTGGACTCTGGACCAGACTGTGACACAGGCTTTGTGGACCCCAAACTCTAGGAGCTGCCCCCAGAACCTTCCAATTCACTGTCAGAAGTCCAAGTTCTTTCTGCAGCATTTAATTTTGTTTTCCTTTTCTGATTATATAAATAGTACCTATCCATTTTTAATGAACTTGTCCACAGTTGGGGGTTTATCCCATGAATATTTTTTCTGTTGAGTATTCACACTTACATACACATACACATGGACAGAATACATAAGGTTAAGATGTACTATATGGTGTAGATCATGTTTTGACTTATATTTTGAATAGGTGAAATAATATAGCTCAAAAATTTTCGACCCCTAGCCAGGGAGATCCCAACATGGCACAGCAGACCTCTCCTGCCACGCCCGCTGCTCCCCTCAGCAGTATATTTTTGTCTATCTGCCTGTTCTGCTCCCCACTCTGTCTCTGGTGAACCCTCTCACTGCCCCACGCCTCTGGCCTGTACCCCAGCTTGTATGCATAAATAAATAAATCTTTAAAAAAAAGAAAAAATGATAACTGAAAAATCTCTTCCCTTACGTTTTGGCCAGGCCTCGAGTCCTCCCTGTGTGAATATGTTAGGGAGCAGTCCTTTCAGAAGCTGTGTTTCGACAGGAAAGTAGACTCACACATACTCATGTTCACACACAGATATTGTCTTTTTGTTTTTCACCCAGGTAGTAGGGAAATATAATAGACCTATTCTTCAACCTTTTTCAGTTAGAGTCCATTAATGCATTTTAAATCGCTTTTGCCATGTAATGAAATATCTCCTAAAGCTTGATGTTTAAATGATTGTGTTGAATTCCATCAGAGGGTCATTTAAGTAGACCTATGTAAGGGGCATTTAAGATGTTTCTAGTTTGTGCTATTATAAATAACATTGTTATGAGTATCCTTATTCAGCTAAGTTGTGCCTCTAGGACCTTTTCTTTAGAATCAACATTCAGAAGTGGAATTACTGTATCAAAGGCATAAAGTTCTTGACAAATTATCCTCCAGAAATGTACCAATTTATACCTGTCAGCAGTATATGAAAGTGTCAGTTTCTCAATACTCTTGTTTATTTATAGAAAATGGTATCTTTTCAAATTTGCATTTCATATCCCTATACGTATGGATAAAACTTTGGTTTCATGGCTGTCCATGTTCTGTGTCATTCTTTAAAATGAGTATGCTTTTGTGTAAGCATTCTTTTTACATTAAGGTTATTAATGTTTTGTCTGTCAATCAGTGTCAAATTGAAGTCTTGAGTTCTAGTTAAGTCTCTGCCCGAGACAACCTTCCATGTCACTAACTGTGACACAGCTGGTCTCGCAGGCTGCTCTCTAACTGAAATGTCCGCATCCTTTCACCCCTCAGGCGGCAGGAGCTCCGAGAGCTTCGGCTGCTCCAGAAAGAAGAGCACCGGAACCAGACGCAGCTGAGCAGCAAGCATGAGCTGCAGCTGGAGCAGATGCAGAAACGTTTTGAACAAGAAATCAACGTGAGTGGGAGATGGACCGTCCACTGTGCTTCCTGCCTCCATGTTTCTTTGCCCAGAATCTGCAAAGTGGGGATGATGGGCAGTGAGAGAAAGTTGCCACAGCTGCCTACTTCCGCTGGTTTCCCGATTGCATTAGACATTGACTTGTAAATACAGAACTGCGTGAAGGTCATGATGGTCCTTTGAGTAACACAGGAGGGTCTCTAGAGGGAAGTCACTTTTGTTGAGTACCATGCAACAAGCCGCAGGTAGATGGTCTGGTCTCCCTTCTGTTCATTGGGAAACAGATTCAGTGAGGTCAAGTAACTTTTCCCAGGTCACACAGCAAAAAGATGGTAGATCTGGGAGTGGGGAGTCAAAGCACAAGCTCTGGGCTCTCTCCATTCTGCTTCCATCTGGCACCAGGTATAAAGTGACTTTGCCAAATTTCTCTTTCTGCTCCTTCCAGGGCAAGAAGAAGTTCTTTGACACAGAGCTGGAGAACCTGGAGCGTCAGCAGAAGCAGCAAGTGGAGAAGATGGAGCAGGACCATGCTGTGCGCTGCCGGGAGGAGAGCAAGCGGATCCGCCTGGAGCAGGATCGAGAGCACACCAGGTTCCAGGAGCAGCTCAAGCTGATGAAGAAGGAGGTACACCTGGAGCACTAAGACCCTCTAGGTCACAAGTATTTGAAATCCAGCTCAACTCCACCATAACAACAGGGAATTTTGGGGAGCTGCTGTACCTGCACATAAAAAGCTCATGTGCAGGTTTGTCTGGCTCTGCATGGCCAGCTGTCCCATTAGGAGCCACTTTGCCCTTCCTGTTTCCCTCTGTGCTGATGTGGCTCCTGCAGGCGCTCTCCATGTGGCCTCAGCAACTTCCTATACATCTTCCCAGCTTAGCAATCCCAGCTAAGAGGCCCAGGGGCATTTGAGATGCTGTTGCCAGAGGGTGTGGGTGCTGGCTGGGCAAACAGCATGCCCCCTGTGTGTTGCCCTCCGTTGTCCCAGAACAGCAGTCTCCAAAGTGGGATCCATGAGCCTCTCTCCTTCTCCCTCCTCCCCGTTGCGAAGGGGGAGGAGAAGGCAGCAAAAGCTAGCTGGCCCTGACACAGGAGAGGGAGGCCTGCCTCTCAGCCTGCCCTGGGGAAAGGCATCTGGGTCCCAAAGAACAGCCCACACCTGGTCCAATGGAGCCAGACAGGAGGGAGGAGGGAGACAGGAGGGTCGCAGGCCAGGGTAGGCATGTTCTCCTGATGTCTGGATGACAGCAGTGAGTGGACAATCTAAGTGGGGTCCATGGTGTTGGGGTCCCAGCTCCCAGTCTTCACCACGAGAGGTGTGGCATTCTAGTAAGCAGGGAGCCTCAGGCTGAGCAGGGCTAAGGTTGGGGGGGGAAATGTGGCATTTGCCTTAGGCACCACATTTAAGAGGGGGAGTGCCAAAAAACTCAGTATGCAAGAGAAATAATATTCTAATGCAATGTTTTAAAATAAAAATTAATGCAAAATACCCATGAATGAACAGATTAGCAGCTATTTAAAATAAAGAGTGGACCTGAGGGGCCAAAATTATGGTAAGGCGATGAGGCTGAGTCAGTCCTGCAAGGATTGGGCTGGATCCTATTTAATATTTTGATATTTTGTGCATGATTTTTTTTTTTTGGCCTGAATCTTTATCTTTTAAAAATGGTACTTATCTTGATTACAAGTCCCTTGGTATTCACATTTGTCTTCTGGTCCCAGCCCTTCTGCTGAGAACATGGGCCCATGGGCTGGAGTGCGTGAGGTATGAAGGGGAGACACTGATGCTAAGCATACCTCCAGGCCCAGTGCAGGTTGCCCAGGCTTAGGAATCAGGCCTAGTTCTGAGTCTTAGCTCTGGCTTGTGAGCTGGACTTCAGAGACGCTTCCCAGTTACCTCTGTCTAAATGAGAGCTGTGGCATTGCGCTAGGTGCCAAGGATACCACAGTGATTAAAATAGACAGGTCCCTACCCTCAAGGAGCTGTTAATGACCAGGGAAGCCAGAAAAAAAATACAGTATGCCATCAAACTTCCAACACTTCCAACAACTGCATCCATGTGTGAAAGCAAACAGGCTGCTTAAGTAGAGGAGTTACAGCAAGGTCTGCCTTAAAGTGGTCTGGAAAGGCCTCTCAGGATACTGGATTTAAACTAAGACCAGAAGGATACAGCCAGGCAGAATGTTCCAGGAAGGTGGAATAACATGTACAAAGGTCCTGGGGTATGACAAAGAGCTAGTTGGGTTCCAGGACCTGAAAAATGTGTGGTGTGAGCTCAGGAAGTGATGGGAAGGTTAGCATGAGGTGAAATTGGACAGTGGGTCAGGCTGGATCATGGAGGGCCATGTACCATAGGCAGGAGTTGGCTATTTTAGTAATGACTGTTAACTGTGTAGTCCTCACACAGATGTTTTGAGAATTGAGAAGTACATGAAATGTCAGGCTCAGGATCTTCTCCTGAATCTACTGAATCTCCTCAGTAGATGCCAGTTCCCTTCTTGGCTCCTCACTCCATGATGTACACACATCCTTTGTATGTGGGGGTGGGGTGGATGGGGGAAGGGATTGTAGGAATTTTGAGTGGGATAAGGAGGAGGGTACAGGGGAGGTGCCTGAAATAATAGGGGGGCTGTGAGGGAGCCAGAGCGCGGTTCCCTCTTTCCTGGCACCTATGCTCTACCAAGTGGGACCTTGGCAGGATTCTGTAAGGTCTTCCAGACTGTCCTTGAGGCAGTGTGGGAGTTCTGCTCCTTAGGGTTGTTATGCAGACTCTGTTTCCAGAAACTTTCTTTGTCCTTGTATGTTTTTCTTCAAAAAGTGTTCATGGAAAGAAAAGACTTGACCTCTTTGCTCTCTTGGCTTTTCCCATCTGGTAAGATTGTATCCCTGTTCCTGTCCTCTGTTCTTCTGGGACCCTGTGGCCTGCTCATTGAACAGTGACTGCTGTCTTTAATCTGGTTCATGGTGGGGCCAAAGTGTAGGCTTGTGTTTATTTTTCATTCCTGGAGCTGACTGAGGGGGTTTTGCTACTCAATTCATGAAATGTGCGCTTTTAGTGCTCCTCCTATTTGCCAGCCTGTGTGAAGCAGAGATGAGCAGACTGTGCACTGTCCTCATTCTAAGATCCGGTCAGTGTGAAGAGTCACGTGGCGTAAGAAGCTTGAGAACACACTGTGTGTTTATCAGAGGGAGGAAAAGAGGAGGACTTTTCTATTCAGGAGAGAAGCCAGTTCTTTTGAGGATGGCATTATGGTGAAATGGCCGTTTGGAGTCTGGAGTCAGAAAGACCCAAGTTTGATTCTAGATTCTGAACTTGTATGAGCTGCCGAAACCCACCAAGCCTGTCTCTTCTGTGAAAGCAGGCCGTGACAGGGTTACCTCATGAGGTTGCTCTGTAGATGAAATGACAGAATGTGGGCAAAGCACGGGACACTTAATATACACTTGCTACATGGTCGTCCTCTTGGTTGCTTTTAGCCATTATCATTGTTATTATCAGTTTCCAAAGTGATGGCTAGAGATCCTACTGGCAGGGCGCTAGTGAAGGGCTTTGCTTCAAGATACATGATCCGTGGTCTACTCCATAGTCCTCAGAACTCCTGTGATTCAAAGGTCACACCTGAGTTCTGCAAAGTGCCCAGGTAGGAAGGGGAGACCTAGGCAGAGGCTGTGAGTTCTCCTAGGTTCTGGTGAAGCCTCTGGATTAGTGGTGGGGATGCACCAGCAGGGGTAAATTACAGAACTGGGGAGGGGTGTGATCCCCAAGTGAGCAGCCTCTGATCAACCCACAGATGCATTAGGCAGCTCAGGGCAGCATCAGAGAATTCAATACGTGGATGCTGAAGAGGAAGATCCCAGATCTCGAGTGGACTTTCCTTGAATCAGTTCAGAGCAAGGAAGGGCTCCCCTTGTCCGTTTCCCTACAATCCAGTGAATGTGAGCGAGCACGTCACAATTTCAACTCAGGCACAGAAAACACAAAAATAACAGCGAATAAAATCTGAGATGCCTCAAGGGACCTTTTGCAGAGTTCCAGCAAATGGTATGAAATATTAATATTTATCAAGCTGATGACCTTCCTGCAATACGGAGCCAGATACAGGAAAAATCACTCTTAGCAAGCCAGTTGAATGGGGACATATTTTTTCTTCATTGTCAATTAACTAAGTCTAGTAATATCTGTATCTACATATACAGTGAGTATAAAAAACATGTATTCCATGAAAACAGAATCAATAGTCTGCTGCTCAGTTCCTGCACACAGTTTACTGAGTACCCATGAGAGACATGTGTGATAGCTCTGAAAGACTTCTTCGTAAGTTTGAAAGCAGACTTGACCCTGGAAGGAATTCTCTAGAATTCTGTTTCCCTTCCTAAGCAAAATTCATTAACCACAATCAACTATTTCTGAAGTGGTTTGGATCACCATAATGCCACAGATTTATGTTTCTGGAAGAATCTCTGAGGAAATTTTAGTGAGACGTTTTTCCTGAGAAAAAAAAACAAGTTCAGAGACTTTCTCGAAGACATGTAGCTGGATGAGAAGGCAGGAGTCGCAGTTAGCTTGTCCCTCCTTCTGCCTCTCTGTAGGCCTCGGCTGGAGAGTGAGGCCGGTTCCTCAGGGTCCTCAGGGCTTGACATGTGTCAATCCTCCTGCCTCTTTCTAAGTGGCTGTTGCGATCTACTTTGATTATTTTGGGCTTCCTCCCATGTACTCAACAGAGTTCATTTCTTGTTGATTTTGGTGTCTTTAGCAGAAACCACCAGACTCTTTTCGAAACACTTGCTTCTAACGATATGTCCTGGGAACCCCCAGAGTCAGGCTTGTAAAAGCAGTTCTATACTAATAGGCCCTTCTGTTGCATGGCGCTTGTCATGGTGCTGTCAAAGGTGCCTTGTTGGCACCCACCTCAGGCGGAGGTGAGCAGTGCTTCTATACCAGCCAAGGCAGCCCTCTGGTGAGGAAGAGGAAGTGGCACGGCCCAGACTCCTGAGAGAGGAGCACTTCTATCTAGGACAGTGATTCTCAACTCAGGACCCTTTTGCACCCCGGGGACACTGGGCAATGTCCAGAAATGATTTTGGTTGTCATGACCAGGGATAGTGGGTCAAATTCAGGGATGATGTGAACATCCGATCAGGCACAGGACAGCCCCACAGCAAAGAATTACCCTGACCCACAGCCCTGAGTTTGAGAAACTCTAAAATAAAACCATTAAAGCCGAAGAATAAAGGGGCAGGATTCAGAAACCATGAAAGAAAACACCCATGAACTGAAGAAGAGATGACAAAGAATAATGGAGGATTTGGGGTCAGACAGTAAGTGTCCATTTAACTTTAGGAGAGGTTGTCAAGTGTAGAAGAACTGGGGGTACAGGCCAGAGGTGCGGGGAGTGAGAGAATTCACCTGAGACAGAGTGGGAAGCAGAACAGGTGAATTTACTGAAATACACCACTGAGGGGAGCGGCGGGCAAGACAGGAGAGGTCTGCTGCACCATATATATGTAGGTTAGTTCCCTGGCCGGGGATGGAATTCAGGTGGTAGCAGTGATAGCGGTTGATAGCACTGAGACTTAACACCTGGGCCACCGGGGAGGTTCAAGACTTTTGAATCAATGTTGAGGAAAAGGATATTGGTCTACGGCTTTCCAATAAGGTCCCTGGTTTTAGCTAGGTATTTCTTCTTGAATGAGCTTTGGTAGTTTCTTTCAAGGAATCTGTTGCCCACTCAGAAAGGGACAGTGGGAACAATGATGGAGGATGGTGCCCCCTCAGAATACAAGACCAGAACTAGGGCTAGAAGATCACTGCTGTGATGTCTTTGAGACTCCAGAGGATGCCAAGTGGGCAAGGGTACAATGATGAAAACAAAAAGTGGAGAAATGCTGCCCTACAGGCACCTGGGGCTCTGTTATCATTATCAGAAGGGTCAAATCCGAAGGCGTCAGAAACAGCACCTGTCAGCTCTGGGCCAATGGGAGTCAGCAGCACACAGGGGTGGAGCAGCAGGTGTACTTGGGGGTGGGGGGGCGTGCCTGGAAAGCTGAACCTCATCTTCAGTTTCCAAACCAGGAGTTCTGGGGTTAAAGACTGCCTTTTTAGGGAGCACAAGGAGGTACCCTGACCCAGCCACTCTCTATTGTCTATGGCACAGGTGAAGAATGAAGTGGAGAAGCTCCCGCGCCAGCAGCGGAAGGAGAGCATGAAGCAGAAGCTGGAGGAGCATGCTCGGAAAAAGCAGCTTCTGGTGAGTTCTTGGCCATCAGTCTGGAGTGGAGGGGCCTGGGTCCCCAGGTTTGAGAGGGGTGCCCCCCCTTCAAATGCTAGCTCTTGTAAAAACAGCCCATTCTTCATGGCTGCTGTCACATCCCCCACACAACACAGCCTTCTCCAGCGCCCTCACTCCAGCTGGGAGTAAGCTCGCCCATCTCCGGATACCTTAGCCTCCATCTCCCCCAGAGCCTTTGGTGCCTCTTGCCTTGCTTTAGGGCTGCTTGTATGTCATCTTGCCTTGACCAAACCAGTAAATCCACCTGCCCACTTGGCATCTTCTGCAGTCTCAAAGACATCAAAGCAGTGATCTCCCAGACCTGGCCCTATTCTGGGCACCATCCTCCATCCTGCTGTCTGCCCAGCAATTTTTTTGCTCCTCACTCCTCCTTTCCCTCCAATTCTTTATCACCTCCTGAAGCAGTTTTTTTTCTCCTAACTATATCTGGATTCATGAAGTTATCAACATCTCTGTGTCTCCTGGCCATTGTCACCTTCTGCCTGGACTACTGCAGTAGCCTCCCAGCTGCACCGCACCTGTTCAGGCCTTTCTCTCACCTCTGACCAATACAAACTACAAATCTGGTCAAGTCACACCTCCCCCTCCCCCTAAAATAACACCAGCTTCTCATGTGCTGAGGCCCTCTGGATCTGCCCCCGCTATCATCTGCCCCCAGCCTCTCTCTCCCACTATAGTCTCTGCACATTCTGCTGCCTCTGCCCAAAGATGTGGAGAGTAGCAGAGTCCATGTTACAAATGCCTTAAATGTGGTCAGGTTTAGCAGACATGGCGTCACCAGGGAAGGCACTTATTCAATTCCCCCTTTGCAGGGGAAGAAACCAAGGCTCAGATGTGACACTGGGGGGCTAACAGTGGGGGCCAAGACCTCAGACTCACTCTGACTGCCGATATCATGTTCTCTTCAGGCCACTGTCATACATCCTGCAACCTGTCCCTGAGGCAGCGATTCGAAAAAGGATGCCGGAGGGTGGGGGAGACAGGCCCTCATTCCCTAGAGGCCAATATGGAAATAGCTTCAAGACCCTCAAAATTGTGCATGTCCTTGGGCCTGAATATTCTGCTGCTAGAGACTAATCCTAGCGGTTAATCATCATAGAGAGGTTCATGGACATTTAGCTACCAAAATGTCGCTATAATAGTAAATAATTTCTAAAACTGGACAGACGTAAAATTCCCATCTTAACCATTTGTGTACAAGTCAGTGGCATGAAGTACATTCACGCTGTTGCTGCCATCGTCTCACAAAACTGAGAACTCTACAACCTCCCACAGCCCTGGTGGCCACCCTTCTACTTCCCATCTTTACACATTTGACTTCATACATGGAATCATGTTATATTTTCTTAGAATGATACTTCACATCTTTTGGTGCTGTGGTGTACAAAGTACTATTTCTTTTTCATTATTAATGTCTAGTTGTTTGTTGCTAGAATATAGAACTACATCAACATTTGTATACTGATCTTGTATGTGGACCTTGCTAAATTTATTTCTTCTAGTACTTGTTCTTTTGTAACCGACTTGCTTCACTTAACATAGTGAACTCAAGATTCATTCATGCTTAGCCTGTGTAAGAATTTCCTTTTTTAAGACCAAATTATCTTTGATTTGTCTGACTTCCGTGTGTGGACACTTGTTTCTACCCCTTGGCTGCTATGAACATGAATACACAGATATTTCCTCAAGTCCTTTTAAATCTTATGAAAGAATAACAGTTGATGTAGATACACTCATATAGCTATACCTCAAAAACTTGCTACCCTGATAGGGTTATTGGGAAGTTTTTAGTTTCTTCAGTGTTTTCTAAATTATTCTTTGTTACAGAAAAGTATAATGAACCCCTCAGCCATCACCAGACCTCAATAATAATAATTAAGAACTATATATATATAAATTATAATACTATAAACATGTATTACAATTTTTAATATTGGGCCACGCTGGTGGCACAACGGTTAAGCGCAGCACTATGAAGCTATCTGCAGTCACAAGTTCAATACCTGGCCAGGAAGCTTCCCGCATGGCGCAGCAGACCTCTCCCAACTCACCCGCTGCTCCCCTCAGCAGTGTACTTCAGTGGATCCGCCTGTTCTGCTCCCCACTCTGTCTCTGGTGAATCTTCTCACCACCCCACGCCTCTGGCCTACACCCCAGCTTGTATGCATAAATAAGTAAATCTTAAAAAAAAATTAATATTTAACAATAATTGCATGAGATATTTACAGTCAAGTCAGTATTAGTGTTACCAACTGTCTCCTGAATGTCTTTTTTAAAACAGTTTAGTCTGTAAAACCCCATGTCGGGCCTCCCTGGTGGTGCAGCGGTTGCACGCTGTGCTGTGGAGCTGTCGGCAGTGCACGATGCGAGTTCGACGCCCAGTCGGGGAGATTCCCACATGGTGCGGCAGACCTCTCCTGCCTCGCCCGCTGCTCCTCTCAGCAGTGTACTTCTGATCTGCCTGTTCTGCTCCCCACTCTGTCTCTGGTGAACCCTCTCACCGCCCCACGCCCCTGGCCTGTACGCCCCACGCCTCTGGCGTGTGTGTATAAATAAATAAATCTTAAAAAAAAAAAACCCATGTCATGGTTGATTGATCCATCTTGAAATCTTGACTTTCCCTGCTATTTTCTTTTCCCAGTTTTCTTTCCCCATCATGATGACTTTTCTTCTGAAATAAAAATAAAAGTTGAGCCTCCAAACTCAGAGCTGTGTCTATTCTCCCTCCCCTACAGGACCGGGACTTTGTAGCCAAGCAGAAGGAGGACCTGGAGCAGGCGATGAAGAGGATCACTGCTGACAACAGGCGGGAGATCTGTGACAAGGAGCGCGAGTGCCTCACGAAGAAGCAGGAGCTCCTTCGAGGTGGGTGGTCAGTAGCAGTGGTTGCTGACCCAGAATCTGTACGATGAATAGCCCAGCCCTGGGCAAGAAGGAACAGCTAGTTCTTCTTCACCCTAAAACCAAACATCTGCCTTCATGGTATAACATGAGGACGACTTCCACCCAAGTCTGCACTGAGGCAGAGACACAAGTTATCACCAACGCTATGTGATATTATTCCAGGTAGCAAGGGGGAAAAAAAGGAAGTGGTGTAGAGTGGGTAGAAATTGCAAATAAGTGAGGTGGGTTAACAGGGTGGTGGCAGGTGGGGACGGGGCCCAGAGCCCCTTGTGACAGCGCCAGATGTTGAGCAACTACTCAGCCAGGTTGTGTGCCAGTCAGTTCTCATGCCTTCATCTCACTGCATCGTCACCTTAACCCTATAAGGCAGGTATGAGCCATTTTCAGAGACAATGAAACTGAGGCTTGGAGGGTGACTGCCCTTTGGCTGAGGTTGCAAAGTTAATGCATGGTTGATCCAGGCCTTGAACACAAATCTCGCCTTGAAGCTGAACTCCTAACTACTGTAGTGTGATGGTATTTTGACAGAGCTGCATGCTGGGGAATCCCTCATGAGAACTTCTGCCACCCAGAAGGAGGAAGGCAATGGAAATCCTGGAGGAAAAAGGGGCCAGTGAGGGGCCCAAGTACCTCTGTCACGTGGCAGGGCAAGCTGGCATTGGGGTGTTTATCTTATCTACATGAGCAGATGCAGTTTTGTGGAGTATACAAACCAAGCAGGCTCTCAGTGACCATATCTGCTTGTTTTGAGCCCCATTTTAAAACAACTGGAAAAGCTGAGTTGGTGCCTATGGGTTTCTGAGGTCCCGGCCTACCATGAAGAAGTAAACACGGCATGTCCAATGCATGAGTGCTCTCTGTGGCTTATTTATAATGTGGTCTTTTGATCTGTAATATTAGGCACATATACGCTTGAGGATTATTTATTAATCATGTCTTCTTGGAGGACAGGCGTGAGCTGCTTAACAACAGGGATCCACTCTGAAAAACATTGTTAGGTGATTCAGTGGTGTGAACATCATGGTTGCAACTACACACACCTCGGAGGTCTAGCGTGTTGGGACCACGTGTCTATGCAGTACATCACTGGCTGAGATGTTCAGTGACTGTGATGGGTGCTTGGCCAGTGCAGTTAAGCAGTGTCAGCCCCAGCAATGTGGGGTCCTCGGTATGACATTCTAAAAGAGCCATTCATGTTTCAGGGAGCCCCGGCTCCTTTTTTTGTCCTGAGACACCCATCAGCAACATCCTACTTGTGGGTGGTGGTTCTGACTTTGGTTTGGAAGCCAAGTGTTGATTCTACTGCAGCGTGGGGTAGACCCAGGTCTTCCCAGAGTGGGGATGCAGTGAAATAAGCCGAACACTTGTGACCCACTGTGTCTTGTAGAGCAGAAGGGTCTCCAGCTGACCCAGCTCCCTGCCCTGTTCCTGGGGCTTCCAATGATAAAATGCCAGATACTGTTGTCTTGATAATGCACATGTGGGACATGCAGGGGACAAGGAAGAGGAAGTAGTGACAAGAGGCTGTCCTGTCTTTTTCATGGGGTTCCCACATGAGCCCTTCCTGTCTGCCCATAAGAATGTCTCTCAAGGGCATTTCTCCCTTGGATATAGTTGTGTCCATTTGGCAGAAGTGGAAGCTGAGGTGCAGAAGAGATTGTTTACTCATTCCTAGTCCCAGTGATGGAGCTGGCGCTAGCCTAGGTCTCCAGTGTCTCTGGCTTTGACTCAAACCTTCCTGCTGCTGGGAGCCATCGTCTCTTTGTTATTAAGGAAGTTTCTAGGAATTGGCTCAGTCATCTCAGCTAACATAAAGAGGTGGCACAGCTATCAGCTACCACGGGAGGAGCCCTCTGGGGGTGTCTGGCCAGGACCTTGGCCATTGGCACCTCACCAGTTGGTGTGTCCTGCAGACCGGGAGGCGGCCCTATGGGAGATGGAGGAGCATCACCTCCAAGAGAGGCACCAGCTGGTGAAGCAGCAGCTGAAGGATCAGTACTTCCTGCAGCGGCATGAGCTGGTGCGCAAGCACGAGAAGGTGAGACTCCTAGCCAGGTGGGCGGGGCTGCCACGGGAGAGCATGAGGCCGCACCCTGAATGGGGCACCATTTGTGCTCATGAGAGTAGCTGGGCGTGGCCACAGTGGGGCCTTGAGGGGTTCTTGGGGATGTCCTATCTCAGATGGAGGGGCTAAAAATAGGGGAAACCACGTAGCTCCTGCGCTGGCTCTGACCCTCAGTATGTGTATCTTTCTCTTTTTTTCATCCTATCCTATCTCCTTTCTTCCATATCCTCTTTCTTACACATTCCCTCAGAATGCTTTTAGATAAACACCACATCTGCTAGGAAGCCTTCCCCAGCCTCCCCAGTGACAGATAAACTGAGGTCTGGATGCCTAGCAGGTGTGGGTAATGACACCCCTAACCTGAGTAAGTGAGGGAAGCTGGCACAGAGCTAAGAAGTCAGGAGAGGCTCCCTGGAGGTGGTGATGCCCTGGCTGAGATTTGAAATACAAGTAAGTGTTAGGCAAAAGAGAATCAAATTTATCAAGACTTGGGCCTCCCTGGTGCCTCAAGGGGTTAAGTCTCAGCACTATCAAGCCATTGGCAACCACTGTAGCACGAGTTCGATCCCTGGCTAGGGAGCTGACCCACATGGCACAGCAGACCTGTCCTGCCTCACCCGCTGCTCCCCTCAGCAGTGTACTTCAGTAGATCCACCTGTTCTGCTCCCCACTCTGTCTCTGGCGAATCCTCTCACTCCCCCACGCCTTTGGCCTACACTCCAGTCCTTATATGCATAAAAAAATCTTTGAAAAAATATTTATCAAGACTTCATCAAAAATAGTAATTGACATCTGCCACCAACAGTAAGAAAACCATCCCTGTCTGTGTTCATTGTGCTAAAGATACTAGCTAAGGATGGCACACCACCAATGATTAGATGAGAAGGCAAGAATCTAAAACCTTATTTTAAAAGGGAGAACAGGGCCTCCCTGGTGGCACAGCGGGTTTTAAGTCTCAGCACTATGAAGCTATCCAGAGCCACTGCAGCATGAGTTTGCTCCCCTCAGCAGTGTTTCAGTGGATTGCCTGTTCTGCTCCCTGCTCTGTCTCAGGTGAATCCTCTTACCACCCCCCATCTTTGGTCTGTACCCCAGCTTGTATGCATAAATAAATGAATATTTAAAAAAAAATAAAAGGGAGAACAGAAATGTTAAATAACAGAAGTAAAATAACATAAGCCTTGCTCTGCTGAGCACTCTGGGCCGTGTGGTGGGTTCTGGGCTCCTGAGGTGAATATGGCAGCCTTTGGCCTCTGAGCCTGAGCACAGCTGACCTGCCCCGTGGGCGTGCCCCTCAGGAGCGGGAGCAGATGCAGCGCTACAACCAGCGCATGATGGAGCAGCTGAAGGTGCGGCAGCAGCAGGAGAAGGCGCGGCTGCCGAAGATTCAGAGGAGTGAGGGCAAGACGCGCATGGCCATGTATAAGAAGAGCCTGCACATCAACGGTGCACCCGCCGCTGAGCAGCGCGAGAAGATCAAGCAGGTATGTGGGGGCAGATCCCGGTTTGGGGGGTCTAGATACAGGTGCGGCAAGACTTGAGAGTCTTAAGTCATAGCCCGGAAGCTTCAGTCTGAATGGGGCATCCCCTTCTGGGGCAGGAGAGGAAGCACAGCCTTATGGCTCTGTCTTCTCTCACACTGTTCCTTTTTACAACCCGGGCTTTTATCCTGCAGCTCCCTCTGCTGGTAACCCCTTTTCTCTTCCACCCAGCTCCCACTTGCATGTCTTATGTGTGGAACTGTTGGCCCGGCAGTCCTGTGATTTCGGACCCTGCCTTAGCATGTCACGATTCAGGAGGAGGACTTAAAATAGGGGGGCCCAACCTAAGTGGCCCCAGGGCTGTGCACAAACCAGCCTCTCTGATGGGGTCTCCCTGGGGCACCCTCTCTCTGTGCAGTTTTCCCAGCAGGAGGAGAAGAGGCAAAAGTCAGAGCGGCTGCAGCAACAGCAGAAACACGAGAACCAGGTGCGGGACATGGCGGCCCAGTGCGAGAGCAACATGAGCGAGCTGCAGCAGATGCAGGTACTGTACTTCCGCCCCTCACCTGGGCACCTGTTCTTCCCAAGTCAGTCAGCTCTTAGGGACCAGAAACTATACAAACAGAAGAATTCTCACAGACAAGGCAGGGTTTCTTTCAGTCCTGCCTTCCTGTGTGCTATCAGCCAAATCACACATTTTCAAGCCATAGTTCCTACATCCATAAAATCGGTGTGGGTGGTGGCGATACTCCCCTGCAGGACTGGAGTGAGGTTTTGTAAGGGAGATGACTGAAAATGCCTTACCTGGGCCAGGCAGCAGACATGCTGCTGGATTTCTTGGTCATCCTCCAGTCTTAGGGAAATGTGTCCCAGCTATTCTAATACCAAGAGCAGACATTAGAAGACAGATTATAAGACACATACAACTTCTCAATTACATATTAGCAAATCAAACCCAACAGTTATAACAAAAACAGTTATAAAAAAAATGAGGTGCCGCTGGCTAAGTGGGTTTATCCTAGGTTGGCCCAACATTTGAAAAATCTGTTATGTAATCTGTGACATCAACAGGAAGAAATCACAGAATGATTAGCCATCAGTGCAGAAAAAGCATCTGACAGAAGTCAACCCCATTTGTGATCAGCACTCTTAGTAAACCAGGAATATAGGTGAACTTCCTTAACTTGGTAAAGACTGTCTACAAAGCTAACATCCTTAGTGAAAAAGCTTTGAGTGTCCCACCATCAAGATCTGAAAAAGGGTCCCCCTGGTGACTCCCTTTCTGTAAGGAGATCCCTGACCTCAACTTTCCTTCTGAGTTGAGCCCACCCAGAGGCTGGTACTTGGAGACCCCTTGCGGTTGATTGGGGCACTGTCATACTGCGGGGTGGACCAACTCAAACCTGAGATCTTAGGAAACTGCTCAGGCTATTGGATCCATCTGGCAATTTCTGGACAGGGAGGGAGGAAACATTACAGATGTTGAAGCCTGACAGGTAGGGGTCTGCAGCTTGCTGCTGTATGAATTTTAGCCAAGCTGCTCATCTTTTGCATCTGTTTTCCCATCCCTGACTTATATCAGATTAACTGAAAGAAGCCCTAGCAAGTGATGGGGACCCAGCCCCTGGCAGGTCACAGGTGCTGTGAGTATCCCTAACCAACAACTTGTAAATTCCCAGAACTCTTGAGCTTGAAATCAAAATGAAAATCCCTCAAGGGGTTCTATTCTTTCAACCCAACAGAAGTAGAGGTACCTGGATAAAGGTACTTCTCTCTCCCTACCTCCCAACCTTTGCTTATTACAGACTCCTTATAGGAGATTTACAAAATTGCTTGCCTGTGGGCCTCCCCGGTGGCGCAGCGGTTAAGAGCTGCGCCGTGGAGCTGTCGGCAGCGGCGACGCGAGTTCGATGCCCGGCCAGGGAGAATCCCACATGGTGCGGCAGACCTCTCCTGCCTCGCCCACTGCTCCCCTCAGCAGTGTATTTCTGATCTGCCTGTTCTGCTTCCCGCTCTGTCTCTGGTGAACCCTCTCGCCGCCCCACGCCTCTGGCCTGTACCCCAGCTTGTATGTATAAAAATAAAAAATAAATCTTTAAAAAAAAAAAATTGCTTGCCTGTGAGAGATTTCAGGTAAATTTTATGGATGATGACTCATCTCAGAGAACAGTGAGGTCAGCAGCACCTCAGCCAGGTTCATGGCCCTCATCTGTTGCCATAAATCTCTCCTACAGAAATATGTGATAAAGAAAATTATAAGTTATATACACAGACCATCTCAGTCAATACTACAGACTGGGTGACTTAAAACAACAAATTTTCTCCTAGTGCTGGAGCCTGGAAGCCGCTCTCCTTGGATTTGCAGATGGTGACCATAAATCTGTGTCCTCACCTGGCAGGGAGAACAAGCTCTCTGGAGTCTCTTCTTAAAAGGGCACTAATTCCATTACAAAAGCTCCACCCTTATTGAAACCTAATTATCTATAAATACCCTTTCATGGGGGAGTAGAATTTTAACATGAATTTTGATGAGATACAATTCAGTCTCATCAAAATTAGAAGCAACTAAAGTGGCCAAAATGGGTTTGCTTAAATAAATTTGATTGGTCCCTACCCTGGGATATTCTGTAGGCATTAAAAATGATTGTGGAAAACTTCACAATAATTGTAGAAAATGTTTACAGTTTAACGTTAAGTGGGGAGGGCAGATTTCAGAATTGTATATCCAGGTGAGCTAAAAAAAAACATGTAGGGCAGAGCCTGACAGGAAATACATATGAAATAGTGGTTGCCTTGGTGTGGTGGCACTAGGTAATGTGTTCTATTTATATGTGAACAGTATTAATGGTTTTCTTGTTTTGCTTAAATGATATATTAAAAAATTCAAACAATGTAAAAAGCACAAAAAAGAAAGTTGCATGATTATTATAGATCCCACTACACAAATGACTTTGAAACAAATATTCTAGAATTTCTCCAGGAACCTCTTGGTGTCTATGTATTTACATGTATACAACTTTATATAAATGGGGTTTATATATAATCCAGAAGTGAAAATGAGAATATGCTGGTGCCCTCATGGCGATATATGTATGGCTCAGTCCGCAGTGCCTCTGCTTCTCAGCTTACCTGTTCTGCCTGGAATTTGTTCCAGAATGAAAAGTGTCACCTCCTGGTAGAGCACGAAACCCAGAAGCTGAAGGCCTTGGATGAATGCCATAACCAGAACTTGAAGGAATGGCGGGACCAGCTCCGGCCACGCAAAAAGGTAACCATGTTGGCACTGGTGGACTCTGTTCCATGCCATGCCACAGGTGTATGCCCAGGGCATCCTAGGTCTACTCATTTTGGTGGACTCTTGCCTGAGTGGGAGATCTTTCTAAGGTCTCTGAATGTTGTGTGGCTTCCATACTCTGTGATGGCAACCTCCTTGCTGTGCTAGTCCAGACACCTTTATTTTAGCTGTCTCAAGGAATCATAACCTTGTGGTATCCACAGAGGATGCAGTAGTGAGTAGGAATCAGTGGGATTTTTTTCTTAGAAGAAAGTATTCTGAGAAGTCAGAATCCAATGCCAGATAAGGTACCTTTCTTAGTTTTCTATTGCTGTGTAACTAATTGCCACACATTTAGTAGCTTAAACCAACACTCATTTATTTTTATCACGTAGTTATGGAGGTCAGAAATCTAGGCTCCACTGGGTCTCAACAAGGCCACAATCAAGATGTTAGCTTGGTTCTTGGGAAGAATTACCACTAAGCTTGTTTTGACACAAAACAGTTCCTTGTGACTATAAGGTCTCCACCAGGGACCACTCTCTGCTGTGGCAGCCACCCTCATTCCTTATCATGTACCCCCCCCCCCATCTTCAAATAGCAGCCTTGTATTAAAGCCTCTTCTTGCTCTGAATTTCCCTGACGTTCCCTCCAGTTTGCAGATTGCTTAAGCTGTTATAAGGCACATGTGACTAGGCCAATGGATAACTTCCCTCCTTGGAAGGAGTGACAGCCTTTCACAGGTTCTACCCATGAACAGATGGGAGGGGGGATTATACAGAGAGAGGACCATTAGAGGTCAGTCTCAGATTTCTGTCTACCATGCTTTCACACTTAAAAACCCTGCCCTCCTTCAGCCCTGCATTTTTTTATCCCTTTGTCCTTTCTCTCTCTGTTCCTTACCTCGTGTTTATTTTTTGCCCAGGTCAATAACAACATCCTAGCCGCTAGCACTACTGATCAGTCCCCCGCCTCCTGAGCCCACCTGCCTAGCCACTGGTCCCTCCGTCTGGTATGAACGCTCTCCCTGCCTGAGCTCATTCATTCCCATGGCTCCCGCCACAGCTTCCAAGCTCTGACCCCAAATCCCAACCTCCCTCCCAAACTGCCCTCTTATTAGCACAAAGTTCCCACCTGCCCTACTACATACATCATGTGCTAAATGCAGTTATGTCTTCTCCCATCAACCCCTTCTCCTTTCTTCCATGCCTGGTGAATGGCATCTCCATGTAGCTGGATGTCCAAGCAACCAACCTGAGTGCCCTTCCCCGCTCTCACATGTCATTCCTCTGCTCAGTGCTGCCCTTTGTCCTGGTTAGGCCTCATTGCTTCTACCTTCTAACTGGGTTCCTTACACCACCAGCTCGTGCTGTGTCCCATCCAAATCCAGTCTTTCTCCATGGTCTTCTGTACCCAGCCGTGCTAACCCTCTAGCCTAGTGGTTCTCAAGCTCTTTGCTTTTCAAGACCTGAAGAGCACCAATGAGCTTTTGTTTTCATTAATGGATATTTACCATGTTAGAAACTTAGCTGAACATTTAGAAATTATTAATCCATTTAAAGTAACAATACTTACTATTTTATTATGTGCTATTATTGTAATAGTGCATTTCCATAAAAATGACTACATTTTTCAAACTAAATTAGTGAGAAGATTGGTGTTGTTTTTACATGTAGCAAATCTAATGTCTGCTTAAAAGAAGACTGTTGGGTTTTTGGCTTTTTTGGCTTTTAATCTGTGTGATCTTTTATTTTGGTTGGAGTGAAGAAAATCTGGTGTCACACAGATATGCGTTTGGAAAAAGGAGTATTTTAGTAGCCTTTTCAAATTATTTATAGATATCCTTATTTGACACAGGGTTTTCCTGCTACTCAAAAGTAGAGCATTTCTATTTGGTAGGTTATTTTTGGGGTCTGGAAATGCTCAAGATCTCTTTCCATATACATTAGTGGTGACTCCAAAAATTACTTACCAAATCATTATACTTTCGGATAGTGGGGAGAACCTTAGAGTAAAACTTCAAGTGGCTGTTAAAGGCTAGCTGCAATGTAGAACATGAACTCATATCAATGCACTTTCATTCTGTTACTTTAGAGTCCACTAACCTGTCTCTTGTGCCTTGAATAGAACTTTCCCCCAGGCATGATCTTGTACAGCAATCATTGGTCATTTGGAAAAATAATGGTTCACAGAGTTATGTGAATCTTCCAAATGTTGATGTGCTGCATTATACAACAGCAAAAATTTCACAGCCATTATTATCATCACTTGTCTCATCAGATAGCTTCTCAATATTTAAAGTTTATCAAGTTCAGGGGAACAGGCATAAGTTTTCTAAAATTCTAATTTCTGCGTCAACCTGCTAATTTTGTCATTGGCAATAAATATTTTCTTTGAAGTGATATGCTCACTTCTCAAGAAAACCTTTGCCAAATAACCAGCATTTATCCCTTTAATACAAATGATGTTCCATTAAAAGCAGTTCAACTCAAACCGCTGCCCAACGACGTCTCTGGACACCTGTCATACTTTGCCACAGAAGTGCATGGTAGGTGAGCTCCCCATTTCATCGCATAGAATATTAAAGACCTTGGAGGTCTGGATCTAATAAAATGACTCATTTGTGTTGGTTCATCAAAGAAGAGATTAAATGAAATTGACTTTTCTTTCTTACCTAAGTACATGGTAGTGAAGAATAATCATACATTTTGGTGCCACTGTCTTTATTCTTCCTAAAGCTCCAAAAGTTTTTCCCACCATTGCTTTTGTGCCATTCAAATATCAAAATATTGAAAAAGGCAAACTGTGTCTTAGTATATGAAAATATTCTGATCTTGCTGAATCTACTGGAAAGAATTCCAGGGAACTACCTTCCAGGGTTCTATGGATCACACTTTGATAACTATTGCTCCAGCCTCATCTGTTAGTTTCAACTTCTCCCTGTGCTCCAAACAGATTTCAGTGTGCTTCAGGATTTCCATGTTTCCATGCCATGTGCATTTCCCTCGTTCCCTGCAGTCTTTTTTAGCCTAGATTATTCCCTTTGCCAAATATTCTGGCCAACTTCTCTTTACTGTCTGAACTCAGGCCTCCCCTACTTAAGCTGTGTGGCTGTCTCTGGGCTCTGTCGCCTTCCTGTCACAGTACAAATTACATGATACTAGCATTGTCTGCTACTGTTAGTCTGACGTTCATTCACACAACACATATTTTCTGACTACATGCTAGGAGCCCCAAAATATTTTAGGTTCTGCAGTTACTACATTCACAACAAAACAGACCAGCCTCTGCCTTCAGAAAGTTCACCTTCTAGTGAAGGAAAAGGAACCATGAGGCAGTGGAAACAAGGGCTGCTCTGGTGGCATGGCAAGGAGGCTGCATGGAGAGGCTGAGATCTGAGCAAAGGGTGAAGGACACTCGGTGGTAGGCAGAAGCCTTCTGAATGGAGGAAGAGCAACTGTGCGTGCCCGGAGGTGAGAATGTCCTGGCCTCGTTCAGGGAACAATGAGGAGGCCAGTGTGGTGGTGCTGTGATGGCAGGAGTTACAGGGGCCTCTGTAGCTTCAAACTTCTGTTCTGAATAGAAGAGGACATGATCTGACATGTGTTTTGAAAAGGATCCCTCTCGTGCCTGGTGGGGGCCAAGGGGAGACGCAGAGAGACCAGTAAAGAAGCTTCTAGAGTAATTTGAGTGAGAAAAGATTTGGACTAGGATGGCATCAGGGAGTTTGGGAGAGCTCTCATACATCACTTGACAGTACTCTCTAGAAATTTTTGCTTTTGTGACCAGCAAAAAAAAAGCTTCAGGAGACTGCACTTTACCTCTCTGGCCTGTATTCATCAGGATTCTCCAGAGAAGCAGAACCAAAAGGAAGGGCATGTGCACTTACACACATACACATAAAGAGGGAGAGAGTAGATGTATTCTAAGGAGTTGTCTCACAGTTCCTGGTAACTATGAAATCTGCAGGGAAGGTTGCAGGGTAGTAGACTCCCAGGGAGTCTGAAGGTAGAATCCCTTCTTCCTCAGGGAGACCTCAGTCTTTCTCTTAAGAGCTTTAACTGATTGGATGCGCCTCCCCCGCCCATTATGGAGGATGATCTGCTTAAAGTCTACTTAATTAATGTTAATTACATCTAAAAAATTCCTTTACAATGATATCTACACTGGTGTTTGACCAAACAACAGGGTACCTGGCCTCACCAAATTTACACATAAAATGAACTGTCCCAGGGCCTCAGTGTGGGTCATTTATAAAGTGGAGACATGAATGTTGTATAGCGTTTATGCAAAAAGTTACCAGCTCATAGTACAGACCAAGAACATTCTAGTTTCCTCCCATTCACCTGAAATCTGAGAAGAGCTCTCTAATTACCCTTGACCATGTATCCCATGTGTCCTGAGTGCTGAGCTTTGCTTTTCCATCGCACATCAGCTCTGCTTGCCCTAACTGTGGTCTAGCCAGGTAGCTGCCGACCTCAGCTATACAATGGCCTTGGAAGTCCTTGAACTGAAGGTCCTCCCCTCGACCCCTCCCGGTGCTAATGGAACTTTCTGGCTGGAAGCTGGCCAGGATCCCAGTCCTTCCTGTTAGTAAGCGAAGGCTCATCAGTTTCTGCAGCCATAGCCTGTTGGGACTGATACTTGATAAATCAAACATGCCCCTGCTGACATGGATTAACTCTGGTATCTCCTACCTGGGGTTTCTAGACCCTTTGCATATTCTGAGAGATTGAAATGAAAGATCATGTTGTCTCAAGCAACTGCCTCATATCCCAGATTCTTTCATGGAAGCACCACGAATGTGTTTGGGGACTGCCACTGAATCTTGCTTGTGGAGGCTGGCTGCCTCTCTTGCATAGTTCTTTGTAGAAATGTTGTCATTAGCTACCTGGGAGATGTAGTTCTTTCAAGTAAGCACAGAACATCTGGCAAGGTCAATAGTGTTGCCTGGGTTGTAATTCACATGGAACGTGGCCTCAGACACGCTATCATCTCTTCCTCTAAAGCGGCTGTTAACTGTCAATGGGCCAAATCTGGGCCACCACCTATATTTGTAAGTAAAGTTTTTTTGGAACACAGCCATGCTTATTCAAGTAAATAATGTCTATGGCTGATTTTGCACTACAAGGGCTCAAGTGTTTATGACAGACACCTTATAGCCCTACAAAGCTGAAATTATTTACCAGCTGTTCCTTTAGAGAAAAATGCCAATTCCTGCCTTAGGTTACATAAAGGCATGTATGTGGTAGGTGGAATAGTGTAGTGCCTAAGAGCAAGGCTTTGGATAAGAGAGAAGGAGATAAAGTCCTAGTTCCCTCATTCCCAGTTGTGAGACCTACGGTAAGTTACTAAACCTCTCTGCCCAGAAAGTGGTAGCTATCATATTATATTGGTATTCCGGTAGCAGAGGTCACAAACTGTTATGTCAATCGGGTGATACTGGCTTATAGATACTAGATTTAACCAACATAGAGCAGCTAAAAATTGCAGGTCTAGCAACCCTGGGCCCGTTGCAGCACATGAGCTGGAGCTAGGGAACCACGCTCTTCACCCCCAGCTCACCCCACTCATTTCACCTGGCTGGCTTCCAAAGGCACTGAACTTTGTAAGTTCTGCTAGAAAAGCTTAAATAATACTACCTTTACCCTGCTTATGTATAAGCCTAGTTTGCTAAAGACACTTCATTATAACATTCAAGAAAGGAAAACTTAAGGATCTGTGTGAATTACCAGAAATTTCCAATCAAGCAAGCTCCAGGTGAGATACGACTTCCAATACCTTGCCGTCCCCCATATGGATGTGCTATAATAGGTATGACTGCATGTCCTTTCCCCATCTTATCTCAGAGGTAGAGAGAACTTACTAGAATTTAGTACTATGACGGAACACGAGCTTAAAGGGGGATCTGGTAATATTTGTTAAAACTATTAAAGAGGGCCTCCCTGGTGGCGCAAGGGGTTAAGTCTCAGCACTGAAGTTATCAGCAGTTCTATCCCTGGTCAGGGAGCTTCCCACATGGCGCAGCAGACCTCTCCTACCCTCCCCACTGCTCCCCTCAGCAGTGTATTTCAGTCGATCTGCCTGTTCTGCTCTGTTTCAGTCACTCTGTCTCTGGTCAATCCTCTCATACCCACCCCACCCCCAACATCTCTGGCCTACATCCCAGCTCTTGTATGCATAAATAAATCTTTTTTAAATTTTTAAATAAAGATTAATTTAGGGGCCTCCAGGGTGGCGCAGCGTTTAAGCTTTGCGCTGTGGAGCTGTCGGCAGCGGCGACGCGAGTTCGACGCCCGGCCAGGGAGAATCCCACATGGTGCGGCAGACCTCTCCTGCCTCGCCCGCTGCTCCCCTCAGCAGTGTATTTCTGATCTGCCTGTTCTGCTACCTGCTCTGTCTCCGGTGAACCCTCTCGCCACCCCACGCCTCTGGCCTGTACCCCAGCTTATATATAAATAAAAAATAAATCTTTAAAAAAAAAAATAAAAAAATAAAGATTAATTTAAATAAATATTTATCTATGCATACAAGAACTGGGGTGTAGACCAGAGGTGTGGGGTGGTGAGAGGATTCATCAGAGACAGAGTGGGGAGCAGAACAGGCGGATCGACTGAAGTACGCTGCTGAAGGGAGCAGCGGGCAAGTCAGGAGAGGTCCGCTGTGCCATGAGGGAAGCTCCCTGGCTGGGGGTCGAATTCGTGCTTCAGTGCCTGCGCATAGCTTCGTAGTGCTGAGACTTAACCCGTTGCACCACCAGGGAGGCCCTAAATAAATAAATCTTAAAAAAAAAAACGTAAAGAGACATGATAGAATGCCTGCCAACTCCTCAGAAAGTAGCTACCTCCATAGTGAAAATCAGGAGCATCTGACTGACTCTCAGCCAGATTTCCTTTGTTTTTTTTTTTTTCAAGATTTTATTTTATCTATACATATAAGCTGGGGTACAAGCCAGAGGCGCGGGGCGGCGAGAGGGTTCACCAGAGACAGAGCAGGGAGCAGAACAGGCAGACCAGAAGTACACTGCTGAGGGGAGCAGCGGGTGAGGCAGGAGAGGTCTGCCGCACCACGCGGGACTCTCCCCGGCCGGGCGTCGAACCCGCGCCACCACCGCCGCCGCCAACTCCACAGCGCTGCGCTGCTCAACCGCTGCGCCACCAGGGAGGCCCCAGATTTCCTTTGTGATGAAGCCCTATGTACACCTACTATGCCACTGGCAAAGCACAGAGTTTCACAGCTCTAATTCTAAAAGTTGCACTCAGGTATAATCCTGGCTTTGCTCCCTTATAACTGAGTAGCTCTGACAAGTAACCTAAGCTCTCTGAGAGCCTCAGTTTCTACATCTATAAAATGGGGATGACAGTATCTACACCTCACAGAGTGAAGGTAAAATACGGCACAGTGATGGGCATAGAGGGTGTACTCAGTCATGACCAAGTGGTTTTTAGTTCACTCCTTGACACCTGCTAGGTAGGTGGTCATGCTACTACTTCCCACACAGAAAAAGCCCAAGACAGGAAAGGCAACTTGCAGAGGCCATACGCCAATGACAATGAAGCTGAATTTTCTGCCTGCAAAGCTTAGGTTCTTTCACACTCTGCTTACTTTCTTAACTGAAATATTTACTAATGGAGAATCCTCAAGATGTTTTTCTAATAGGATCCAATTTATTCAGATAACTTGTAGGCACCCAAAGGAACATCCTTCAAGTTATGGGATGACCTTTTCTAACACAGAGACCCCCTGATCCTACCACAAATCTCTAGAATCAGAATCTGGGGTGGTGCTGGGACATGAAAGCACATGAGTTTTCCCTTGGTCCACAGAAAACTGTGTGGCTGAGGAAGGAGGGGGTGGGTACTTTACCACCTGGGCAGTGGGCTCTGGGAGAATAAAGAGGGAAGACCAAGTCACCCAAACACTATATGGCCTGAGGGGGACTTTTCAGAGAAGGCCACTTTGGTGGGGGTCCTATGGTTGAGAGACCTGTGTTCTGTGAGGCTGACCAGTTCTGTCCACCCAGGCTCTGGAAGAAGATCTGAACCAAAAGAAGAGGGAGCAGGAGATGTTCTTCAAACTGAATGAGGAAACCGAGTGCCTGAACCCCACCACCCCAAACAAGGCTGCCAAGTTCTTCCCCTACAGCTCTGCAGATGCTTCTTAACAGCTGCCCAAGACTGTCTCTGGGGTTCCCCATTCTCTGTGAAGAGGTAACTCAGGATTCCCCTTTGCTCTTGCTTCCACCCAGCTGCGGCCCGCGGGTCTACTCCAGTGTTCCTGACTACTCCCTCACTCTTGGAGGGCAAGGTTTTACATTGTGTCACATGACCCTAATATATGTTATGAGCCCCAGATTCCTTTAAGCTGTAAATGATTTGCGCTGTCCGTGGGGTCACAGTCCAGGAGGAACGGGTGTTCTGTGGCCTTGAAGCACTTCCTGTTTGCCAAAACACCAGTTTTGTTGTTGCTGGCACCAAACACTGTTGCTGATGTCACCTTGGGCTTGTCCATACTGTAATTCTTGGTGGCTTTTCAGACATTCTCTGCCATTTCACACAAGGATCACTGCCCCTACAGCATTTCAGTCCCAGTGGAGACCAGATTGCAGCCAGCTGCTCTAGGGTTTGTTCTTCTTCCTTAATTTGCTTTCCTTGAGGCAAGGCCATGTCTACAGTGGCGGTGGTGGGGGAGAGCCTGAAACATTTATTCTGCTGGTCTTGGTGCTGCGTGCCATCTCGTGTTCCCCCTTCCTGCACACCCGGGCTTGGAGCCCTGGCACCACCCAGGCTTGCTGCCCCTCTGGGCCTCTTGTGGTCAGGTGGGCTTGGAACACTTTTGCTGCCTGAGCCTGTGCCACTGAGCACGTCAGGTAAAACCACTGGCATGGTGCATGCTGGGTGCTGGCACCACAGGGCATAGGCTTACCTGCCAGTTTAGCACATTTTGGCCCACACTGGGGAGCCTGCATTCATGGAGAAATTGGTTACCACGCAAAGCGTTCGTTCACAGCCCAGCCTGCTCCCCATCTCATATTCACCCATCCTGCTGCAGACGACTTGGGAAGGCCATTTCCCCTGCCTCGTGCAGGTCTTATGCTTGGTGTTACACTTGAGACCAAAGCTGACAGTCACTTGGACTTCTGTCCAGGAAGAAAAAGCATGAGGAGGACATGGAATGCTTCCTGCCCCAGGGAACATGGCAGAAACACAGCTTCTGTGTCTGGAGTCCTGGGCCTTCAGTTTACTCAGCTGCCTCCCACAGACCCTGATCACCATAGGTGACAAAGTGTAGATAACCTAATAAAGCAAATGCTCAAACCAGCATTCATTTTATTTATGAAGAAAACTTTTCAGCTTGATTTCTAACTTGAAACAAATATAAGTGAATGGCCCTTTCAGGAAGATTATCTGCTATAAACAAATAACAAAACCAAAGGTGATTTTGAGGATAGATGGATATCTTGAGCCTGGGTACAATTTTGCTGATGGTAGAGTGGCTGCCACATCTCAGGAGACTTTCCCTTGCACTCCTAAAGTTCCTGGTTTGACACTTCATTTTTCTAGAGCAATTCCTTGGAAATAATTTTTGCACTGGCTGTAATGAAATGCTTGGGAAGGAAGGGGTAGCTATTCAACAGGAAAAGACGTTTGGGGACTTGGGCATCCCCCCAGTGTTAAGCATGAAGGAAAGATACTCGGGCTTTGAGACGGCGGTGGTCCTTGTAGGTGAACGAGCACTTAGCTTGCCTGCTTCAGTGTTTGGCCAAGATGGGACAGTTTTCAGGTCTCATCCAAATGAGACAGGTAAAACAAATATCCCCCTTTATTCTTTGCTGCACAGGTGCTGGCAAGACGTGAACTAGCAGCAGTATAAGCACAGAACATGAACCCTGTTCCACCAGCCAAAGCCAGGACTGGCAGGTGGTCAGGCAGGACCACTGGGCTTTGTTTACGATATTGTCGCCTGCAGCCTGGGGTGTGAGAGTATTAGGTGAAATGCCAGTTTCCGGGTTTAGGCGGGAAAGACTTCCCAGAAAGGCTTTGATCTTGCCCTTATTTGGTTTGTCCTTCACATTGGGATCTTGTTCAAGAAGTTGCTGTTTCCCTGCTCTGTGCTGCCTGAACCTAAGGCCTAACAGCTCTCCTTTCTGGACGGGGGCTGGTTTGGTCTCCCAGCCTCACAGTTGAGCCAACGTGCAATACCCGCAGCTGAAAAGCACGCAGTATTCCCCATGCCCTGTGCTAATGTTTTCTTCTGTAAGGAACTGTTTCTCATTTTCAGTCAATTTTTAGCAGAGTAAATTTAACTAACTTATATTTTCCCTTATGAAAGATAGACATTATTTTTATGTAGTTTCCAAACTTTAAACTTTTGTAAAATGTTCTTTGGAAAGTTAGCTTACAAGAATGTAAATATGCTTCTAATAAAATAACATGGTGAGAAATTCTACTTGCATTTGGGGCTGTTCTCTTGGGGTGGGAAAAGCAGGCAGACCTATCCTCATTTGCCGGCAGGAAAGGGTTCACTATGTTCTGAACTCAGACTCTTAGGCTTCTTGGAGTGCGTGTATGTGCATGCGCGTGCGCATGCTTTACAGACATTTAATAATCATTCTCACTTATAACAAGCACTTGAGCTTCAAGGGTTTTGCATGTTAAGGCATTGAATCTTTTCAACAAGGCAACACCATCATTCCCATTTTATAGAAGAGAAAACCTCACGACACTCTTCAGTGACACCTATGGATTCAAACTTTGACCTTCGAGGAGTACTATCTTCTCCACAGCTCCTCTTCTGCCCCCAACTGCCATAATATCTTATCCAGGGCCCCACAGACACTTAACCACTAGCCATCATACAGTATTTAATAAAAGTGTTTGTCTGCATGTCACTAAAACCCCATTCAGAGGTTCTTAACCTGGGGCCCATGGACACCCCCTAACAAGGGATCCACGGGCAAGATTTTGGGTGTCTCTGTATGAGAAAATATTTGGTCTTTCGTTTCATAAACCTTAGCTGAAATTCAGCATTCCCTTTCCTTATGGGCGTAGGCAACAACCTGGTAACAGCAGAATCTGTGACTGTCCGCAGCAGAAAGCACAGAGATCTCATCTCACATTGTAGCTGTTGCAGACATCTTAAAATACAATTTTTGCTCCTCACTTTGAAATGTTAGTAGTTACAACTACCATGTTCATGAGCAATATCAATATATATCTTTATATATCTATTGCAAATCAATGTATCACATAGCACTATCAATATATATTACATTATAGAACTGTCACATATATAAATGATCACTTTTCATATTTTATGCCTATATTTCATAATGATTGGCTTCACCGAGAATCTATGTGCTTTATAGTGTGCATCTAAAAATATTCTGAGAAGGGGTTTGTATTCTTTGTGGAAAAAGACTAAGAACCCCTACTCTGGGGGCCTCCCTGGTGGTGCAAGGGGTTAAGTCTCAGCACTACGAAGTTATCTGAAGCCACTGCCGCACAAGTTTGATCCCGGCCAGGGAGATTCCTACATGGCGCAGCAGACCTCTCCTGTCTTGCCAGCTGCTCCCTTGCAGCGTATTTCAGGCAACCTGCCTGTTCTGCTTCCCACTCTGTCTCTGGTGAATCCTCTCATAACCCCTCCACCTCTTGCCTACTCCCCAGCTCTTGTATGCATAAATAAATAAATCTTTAAAAAAAAAAAAAAAAGACAAAAAGACCCCCTATCTGGCTGCAGTCCTAAGCTGTCACCGGCCTAGAAACTTTCCCACCAGCAGGTGGCAGTCCACTGTCACTGTCCCACAGGTTGCTGAATTTAGTATGCCTGGGAGATACACAGGAACAAGCTGTAGGCCTGCCTTCCATTAAGGGCTAGAAAAATGACTCAGGTTCCTGGGGAAAAATATTCTTGAGGTCTGTGAAAAAAGACAGTGTATCCGGGGATCTGTGGGACTTGTGAAATGAAATCTCCCCACTTGAACTGATCTTAAGCATCAAGTACTAGAAATGCTCAGATAAACAAGACACTGATAATTTCTTCAAAATGCTTGTTCTGTGGGGCAGTCAGGGCTGGAGAAGCAGAGTGCAGGTTTAGGCAGCTTGAGACAATCAGGGAAGACTTCCCAAAGAAGATGATGCTGAGTCTAAGAGGAAAAACTAGAACGTTCCAAGACACATTCATTAGAGACTGGGTGGTAGTTGACAGTGAAGTTTGTGGGCCTTGAGGCTGGAGAGAAGGATCGGGCCAGACATGTAGGTTGTGCTCAGATGGACGTCTACGCTCCTAAAGGGCAGTAATTTGGTTGGTAAAAGTTCACTGGGGAAGGACAGTTGAAATCATGATAGCAACTCAGGAGGCCAGCTGAGAAGGGCACAGACAATGCTGAGTACTGGCCCACAAAGGCTGGAAGTTTTAGAAGGGAAGGGCAGGTGGCAGGCTCCATGAGGGCAGGAAATAAGACCTTAGCTGACCCCTAAACACCCAGCTTGCTGCAACACCAAGTCACCCAATCCAGGCTCCCTGTGCCATAGGGTCTGCTAAGGGAGCAGTGGAGATTTGGAGGTTATAGACTGGATGGATTTTTTTACCCACGATGATCCAGAGGTGTCCATTAGGTTTGAATAACAAATATGTCTTCAGTTGAAAACAAAACTGAGAGAACCTCCACTTCCAGTGAAGGCAGATGATGTCATTCAGATCAGGTCTAACACCAAGAAAGATTATAAAATCTGGACAAGAAGACTAAATGCATCTACTTGAAGGCATGTGAAAACAACAAGAAGTAAAGAATTACCAGGCAAGGATTTAAGAAGGATGGAGAGCCAGAGAGACGAAGCTGGTATTTTACCCTGGGAACATTTGCTGACCAGAGGCTTAACAGAAATATGGGGCTGAGCTTATGACAACCTCCCAGGGTCAAGACTATAAGGATTAGAATTCAGGGTCTGATAAGGACAGAGTGGAGGGGACCCAAGTGAATCTACTTCCTGTGTAGGGAACTCAAAGAGTTACACCAGTGATGTCCACAGGTCTCACAGGGCTGCTATTCTCTATTAACCTAAGCCTCTGAAATTGGTATGGGTGATCCAGGTTTGCTGATGGTCACAAGCACCCAGCAGAATAGAAGTGGGCCTCTCCGGAGAACACCATCTTAGGCTACACTTATTTCAGCAAACAGTTCAAAAAATAAAATGTCTAACACACATTAAAAAATAGCTTCAGGGGAACTCCCTGGTGGTGCAAGGGGTTAAGTCTGAGCAATATGAAGCTATCCAGAGTCACTGCAGCAAGAGTTCCATCCCTTGTCAGGGAGCTGACCCACATGGCACAGCAGACCTCTCCTGTCTTGCCAGCGGCTCCCCTGCAGTGTATTTCAGTCAATACCCCTGATCTGCTCCCCACTCTGTCTCTGGTGAATCCTCTCACTCCCGCCACACCTCTGGCCTATACCCCAGCCCTTGTATGCAAAAATAATAAATAAATCTTAAAAAAAAATAGCTTCAACACCTATTTATGATTAAAAACTGAGCAGGACAGAAATGGAAGGAAACTACCTTAATAAAATAAAGGCCATATATAACAAACCTACAGCCTTTTAGAATACTTAATGGTGGAAAACCAAAAGCTTTCCCTTTAAAATCACTAACAAGACAAAAATGCCCACTGTCACCACTTCTGTTTAGTATTAGAGGTTTTAACTAGAGCAATCAGATAACCAAATATAAAAAGAATCCATGTTGGAAAAGAAGTGAAACTATTCTTATTTACAGATATATTATATATAAAAATCCTAAAGACTGCACACAAAAGCAATTAGAAACAATAAATGTATACAGCAAAGTGGGAGTTTACAGAACCAAGATACAAAAATCAGTTGCATTTTTATATTCAAGAAGAAAAACTGAAAATAATCCCATTCAGAATCACTTCAAAAATAATCAATACCAAGGAATTAACTTAACCAAGGAGATGAAGGATTTACATAATGAAAACTGCAAGACATTATTAAAGGATTAAGATCATGACAAAAAGAGATGGAGAAACATTCCACAGAGGGGGAGAACCAATACAATCAAAGTGGCCATTCTACCAAAAGCAATAAATAAATTTAATATAATCCCCATCAAAATGCCAAAGACAGTCTTCAAAGAAATTGAATAATACTAAAATGTAGGGCCTCCCTGCTGGCACAACAGGTTAATTTGCAGCACTATGAAGCTCTCCAGAGCCACATGGCGAGGAGAGCCAGGGAGCCTCCCACATGGCGCAGCAGACCTCTCCTGTCTCACATGGCGCAGCAGACCTCTCCTGTGTCTCCCACTGCTCCCCTCAGGAGTGTATTTCAGTCAGTCTGCTTGTTCTGCCCCCCACTCTGTCTCTGGTGGGTCCTCTTACTCCCCTCCCCCCCATACACCTCTGGCCTACACCCTAACTTGTATGCATAAATAAATAAACCTTAAAAAAAAACCACTAAAATTTATATGAAACCATAAAAGGCCTTAAAGAGTAAAAGCAATCTTGATAAAAAAGGAGAGCAATTGAGGCACCAAGTTACCTGATTTGAAGTTATACTTTTACATAAAATAACAGCAATCAAAACAATGTTATTGTAAAAAAAATAATACACACGGATCACTGGAATAGAACTTAAAGTCCAGAAATAAATCCATGCATATATCAATACAAAAAAACCAACTCATAATAAAGGAGCCATGACCATACAATGGGGAAAGGGGTGTCTCATTAGCAAATAGTGCTGGGCAAACTGGACAACCACGTGTAACAAATAAATTGGATCATTCTCTAACTCCATGCACAAAAATAAATTCTAAGTGTATTAAAGATGGATAAAAGACCTGAAACAATATACAGAAGAAAACACTGGCGATACATTTCATCACACTAATGAAAAAGATGTGTTTGGTGACTCCACCCCTATAACAAGAGAAATAAAAGCGAAAACAAACAATTGGGATCACCTCAAATTAAAAGCTTTTTTACAGAGCAAAAGAAAATTGAAATAGATTAAAAGGATATCCTACTGAATGGGAGAAAATATGTAACTATTACACAACCAACAAGGTTGTATAATGATATGTGAACATTTTATCCAATTTCCTAATTTAAAAAAAGACCCAAGGGGGCCTCCCCGGTGGCGCAGCGGTTAAGCGTTGTGCTGTGGAGCTGTCGGCAGTGCACAATGCGAGTTAGACGCCTGGCGGGGGAGAATCCCACATGGTGCGGCAGACCTCTCCTGCCTCGCCCGCTGCTCCCCTCAGCAGTGTATTTCTGATCTGCCTGTTCTGCTCCCTGCTCTGGCTCTGGTGAACCCTCTCGCCGCCCCACGCCTCTGGCCTGTACCCCAGCTTGTATGTAAAAATAAAAAAATAAAAAAAATAAATAAACCTTTGAAAAAAAATAAAAAATAAAAAAAGACCCAAGGGCCTCCCTGGTAGCGCAATGGGTTAAGTCTCAGCACTATGAAGCTATCCATAACACTGCAGAGTTCTATCCCCAGCCAGGTTGCTTTCCACATGGTATCGCAGACCTCTCCTCTCCTTGCCCGCTGCTCTCCCCACAGCAGTGTATTTCAGTCAATCTGCCTGGCTCACCACTCTTGCTCTGGTGAATCCTCCCCACCACCCCACACCTCTGGCCTACACCGCAGTTCTTGTATGCATAAATAAATAAATCTTTTAAAAAATAAAAAAAGA